>JAHBCN010009277.1:0-35511 GCA_019359885.1 Listronotus oregonensis | reverse complement strand
GGGCGAAGCTCCCTCTCAACTTACGGTGTCACAGACTTGCCGGCTGAAATAATGTTCAAACATTTGGAAATTTTTTAAATTTGTACGGATATTAACAATATTAGTTAATTTTTAACAATTTTAGAGATTTAAACGACGAAGGTTTCAATATCAGATTTCAGACAAGCTAGTCAAAGGTCGTCAAACCTTTGCCTTTTGTGAATCTTTTTCCCCCCGTGGTTTCGAAAAAAAAACTACACTTTTTTAAAAAAAATTATAGCTAAAAGCAATTTTTGGGGAGTCTAGTAAAGTGGAGATAACTAATATTTCTCAGCTAGCAATAATATTTCTCAGCTAGCAAATACCAATAAAACTTTGTCGTCTAGTGAAATAGTTAATCTTAGTAATTGTACTATTTGTGTCGTAAACATTTACAATTAAAACATTTGTTAAGTCTCTTGATATTGTTAGTTACGAATTTTTGATTAAATTAAGCATTTAATTATATATTTTTTCATATTATTTTTTCAGTGAAACTGATGGTGGAATGGACTTTAAGCAACTAGTTTTACTTTTCAATACTAGGGTTAAAAAGAAAAAGTTACAATTCGCCTGTCAGTTTTGAAGACTGTCGCTTTTTATGTCAAAATTAAAAAAAAAATCGTCGCACAACCCAATTAAAACTGTAGTATTTCAAAAATTTCACCAAATCGTTTTTTTTTTTACAGAAATAAAGATTTGAGTACAAATGTGCAGTTTTCAGAATTTTTCATTTTCTTTTTGTAATTTCCCGAAAGTGCCCCATAATGTTAATAAGTCAATGAGTCAGTCAGTCAGTTAGTAGTAAAATTAGCGATTTTCAAAATCACACATCTCCGAAACCGCTTGACATAACCCCTTTCAATTTTTTCACAGCTACTTAGAACACTTTTTTAATTTATATACTAAATCTCATACATTTATATGGAACGATAACAAAGGTATGATCGGGGGAAGGTACGCAGAAACCTCTCATGTAATATACTTACTGGGTGCGTCAGACCGGAACTTGGCCTGACGCACCTCTGATTATGCAAACTCGATTTGTCCTTCACGGGTTATTTAACTTTGTTTCTATGTCTCTTTCCATCACCCAAACATGTATTATTCGATATAGAGCTATTGTGTCATGATTTAAACCATGTTTTTCCAAAATCCATTTTTACATAACTCTATTCCATGACTAATAACGGAAACAGAGACGGGCAACAAGTACGGGGACCCTAAATCACGCATTGTTGATTCACCGATCGGTCTGGATTCTGCAAACGACGCAGAGAGTGCACGAGATGCCCGATCGGACATCCCGTTGTCCCAAATCAAACAAAGAGGAGCCACTTAAAATACGACTAGTGTATGCCATTATTATTCGACAGTCGAGTGGATTTCTTATCATTGGCGTAGGTACTTTCTAAGATTAAAACACTAATCCTGAATATGCAAGGTGTTTGATACATCGATGGAAATATTTTACTGCGTGCTAGTTGAGATCATTTGGAATCTCTATAATCATATTTACCTTTGTGCTAAGTTTCGTTTTTGAGATATCGACTTTTAGGTATTTTTGCGAAATTATCGACTTTTTTAAGAATCTTTTATTTAGAGCTGGGTCGCTTCCTTTAAAAAAGAAATCGATTTGCGGTTCCGGATCATCGTAAAGAAATCGAATTTAGGAAATTAATTTCTATTTATGCATCCGAATCATCTTTAGGTTTTATACTTACAAATGATAACTATGAATGATACTCAAGGAAGTTTAAAGGTGTATTGAAGCCCAATACTGTAGAACAAAATTGTCCAGGCGTGCAGGGCAGCGGGAATAGGGGGGTTGGCACCGCGGAATTTGCGCAATGAATAGTAGGTCAGGGCCGGATTTCCATAATTCTTTGTTACTATCCATAAAATTGACATCATCAAATGTCAAATTCCAACATTCACTGTTTTTGCACTAAATTGTTGGTTATTAAAGGAAACTACTTTTAGAATATTTAAAATTATTGTGTAATATTAGGTTTTATATCATCTGATATAATATGGAAAGAATAGATGGCGCCACTTTCTGCCTTCTATTTAAATAGTCGATATTTTTGGAAGTTTTGTATTTTTACCAAAAATCTTTTTTAAATAAATAAAAACACGATTTTTTAAAATAAATTTCAAACATTGTATGATAGTATTATGTACTTATCACCAATTTTGTGATAAAAGAAGGGCAAGATAGTGTAAATGAGTTTAATCCAATCCTAAGATTCTGGTTGTACATTAAAAAGTGAAAATTTTTATAACTGCTTTTTAGACATATACTTTTCACTAATAACAAACATTCATGAGACAGAATAACAGTGGTTAAAAATGTTTAGTAACCTTTGGTACCTGAGTATCCATTGTAACAGTATCCGTTAAATATTATGTGTACAGTATGTCGAGCTTAAAAAGTTGATAATGCAAGATTAAGAAACCAAAAATCTAATTTATTTTTAAACAAATGGTATTGTCTCGAAAGTTGCCTCTCTCCGATTTTAATCAAATTTGGTATAGGGTTTTTGGGGCGCTGATTACTAATCTGAAATAATATCTTTCGGCAACGTTTCGTTCGAGATCTTCATCATCAAAGTTGAAAATTAAACTAACCTCATTTTCACTATATTCTCCTTTCTTTTTGTACACAATTCTTGATTTTTACACTAAAGTGGCACACGATATTTTATAAACCCCTTTTTAAAACCTTGTATTTTTATTTATTATACATCTTTTTTCCATTAAATTGCGAACTTTAAGTTCAAAGGCAGCAGCCATATTTGCTTAAAAATAAAAGTGTAAAAAAGGTGTAAAATAAACATAAAAAAAGTTTTTAAAAGGTGTTTGTGAAATATTGTGTGCCAATTTAGTGTAAAAATCAAGAATTTTGTGCAAAAAGAAGGAAAAATAGTGTAAATAAGGTTAATTAGATTTTCGATTTTGATGATGAATAACTCGAAAACGAAACATTGCCGAGTTTTTTTTTTAGATTTGTAATCAGCGCCCCAAAAAACCGTACCAAAATTGTACTTCCTTTCATTCAATTAGAGGGACTTGTATATATTAAAATTTGCCTGGTCTGCCCAGTAATCAATAATTTTGATCCTTTAAAAGAGTGTACTAAATTATTAAATGAAATAAAAGTACCTAAATGTAAACCTTATTTCTTTTTAATAATCCACAGAAATACATAAACATTGTGGAAATCATCTAAAAGATAGTTAATACTTTTCTCACTAATATTTCCTATGAAATTTTCATTTTCTATTATTCATAATTGATATATTATTATTTATTCGGTTACCTAACGTTACGTCTTATAAGAAGCACCTAATTTAAATATAAAAAATACTTACCTAAAGTTAAAAAGACTTGTATGTTACCCTTGGATTTGCAAGACAAAACCATACAACCTCTAGTTATTTTGTTACGATATTATAAGTAACAAACAATAAACACAAAATTATAGTCACAATTTAATAAACACTAATTACTAAAATAAGAAGGTTTTGATCAATCCAAAAAACGGTAATCCGGCTCTCATAAAATTATAATGTGTTGGCGAACTTCACACTGATTTATCAGTGTGTAAGTAGGCAACACATTAATTATTTCGTGGAATTTTGTTATTGCGCAGAATCGGCGGGACCAACTCTGACAGTTATTTCTCTTTGATGATACTACGTAATCCAATTGATAAATAAAGCGTCAAAGATTTTAGCACGAAGCTCGAACCGGGAAATATAATTTCAGCCTTATTTTGAAGTGCTGTAAATAAATTAGTTTTTGGTAAATATTCTTTGAATATGTTATTTCTGAGATCGACATAAAACCACCCTTAAATGAAATATTTTTTCGAATTGTATCTTAAAATTTGCAATGCTAGATCTTTATAGGGTTTTTAAATGTGATTCTAGAGATAACCTTAATCAACCTATAAATGGAATATCTTATTGTAATTTTAGAAAAAGTTTTACAAGTACCGTTTAATAATTTCTCTGCTTCCGAAATATAAATATGTATAATAATTTTAAATTAATTTTTGAAAGACACCCTAAATAGAAATATTACAATATCCCATTTAACAGCCCCTTAAGGTCATTTCAAGAATAACAAATTAAAAAAATTTGAAGATTGAGCAATGATAACTTTAAAGATAAGTGCAAGTAAAATGTATGCCCGTTTTTGGGTGCACATTCTATGGCTACGAAAAAATCTTTTATTTAAATGTTGCTTCTCTGGACCTGAAAAACAACATATTTTGGTTAAAAATCACATGTTAGGTGAGTATCCTTATTTAATGATTTTAATAGGCAGATGTTTCAAAATTATTTATCTTTCTTCCCGAAAATCAATGTGATGCTAATTAAGAATCTTGGGTAAAAATTTGAAAATTAAAAATGGAATCGATTTCGGATTTTTTTAAAATTATATATCGAAATATACGATATTACCGTCCCTGTTTCAGAGCGTCCGAGAAAAAATGTGCAATTTTTAAATTTTTCTCTTACTAATGTTCTAAAACCTACTTTCGTACCAAATTTCAAGATTCTACTTCCTTGAGAAGTGCGTCATAATTTTGATGAGTCAATGACTGAGTAAGTGAGTGAGTGAGTCAGGCAGTAGTAAAATGGGCAGTTTTCAAAATTAAGCGTCTTTGCAACCACTTACCATAAATTTCATAGTTTTTTCACAATAAGAATACTTATATAAATTTACATGCCAAATCTAATACCTTTATGTAGAACAAAAACGAAGTTGTGAGGAGAGGGGATACGCTGAAATTTGTTGGTGTAGTATGCACACTGCGTGCGTTAGGCTGGAACTTGGCCTGGCGTACAACGGTGCGCATGGATACGTTTATAATCAAAATTTTGTATCGTTAACGTGGCCAAATTTTAAGTCGCCAACAAATTAACTTTACCTCCTTTGCTGCTCATAAACGATGTTTTGAATTGTTCTGTCTTAAAAAGAAATTGGCTGTTGCCAATGCCAATACAGTGCTCCATATATTCTTTGTTAGGTGTTTTGGTTGTTTTAATAAATTAATGACAGTCTGACAGCGGCTCACAGAGATAGCGGCCTAACAGGTTGAAAAAGCATAGAGGGGGATATATAGTCGGATTTGACATATAATATATGACTTTTTATAAAACGGAAATAAAATATATACTTGTTCTGTGTCCGAAGGTTGTGATCTTCGAGTAAACGCAAATTAACACTATTGAAAGTTGCTGATAAACGGATATTTTAAGTTTTCTGCGTATTATAAATTTTTGGTCCATTTCTTTTCTGTGTTAATTCGTGTTTTTTTACTACCTAGTACTTAAAAACCCCAAATATACACACACGTAAATAAAAGTTAGGTTAGGTTACATTCTTGGTCCGTTCTATTTTCTCTATTTCATGCGAATTATTCTTAGTGCCCTATTGCTGACATCACCTGGTCGATACCTACCCTGCCTGCTCTACCAAGCATCAAATTAAACTCAGCCTTCAGAATAACAATTGTACTGACTGTTTTATATTACTCAGGTTCACAAACAAAAAAATGGTGTGTGCTGGGTGCCGGACTAAGATTTTCTAGCGTGTTTTTCCGCTAAACACAAATGTCAAGTCAAAATTGGGAGCGAAGCAAAAAATCTAGAAAACCCCCAAAAAACCGACAAGGTACATTTACCGACAGAAACCTGCTACCACGGAATGTTTGGACACGACTATAAAAACTATAAGAAATACACATGGTACTATTACTCGAGAAGATAAACCCACTTGGCGATTCAATTTCGTACCACGTTGCGCATGACGTCACTAGATGACAAAAATTCTGCTTGTCGGTTGGGAAAGCAGTGTTTTAAAGCCTTTTTTAACGTTTATTGTATTTTGGCATTACTTATGATTATTATATATTGGTGTATGAGATATTCTACGATTATTATAATAGTATGTAAGCTATTTCCTTAATTGTATGTGGGATTTAGGATCCGTGCTATGATAATAAGCCTTTAAAAATAAGGTATAGAATAATTAATATAAATGTCCGTTTGACATTGATTAAGGTTTAAAAAACGAACAACAAACGATTATAATTATTTAAAGTATTTTAATTTAAACATATGCAACATGAAAAGTCTAAAGGCTTGTTAATTTATAATAAACTAATAACACTTTATAGCGCAAAAAATGATTTATGGTTTTTATTTAAATAAATTTAGTTACCTACTTTAGACTAATACTTCTGCAGAAAAATATCAGTACATATTTTATTATGTTGCAAAAAAAAATAAAACAAAAGTAGAGGATTAATATACAGCGTATTGTGACAATTTTTAAAATTTTTATTGAGTTTTATCAAAGATAATACTACTACGGATAAGATGAACCATTCAATGCTATATTTTTGATACCCTTATGGACTTTGGCTAACGCAAGCCGATGTCCATCGAGAGATTTTTGCGCTATCCTTGAACGAAAGTTAAACAGTGTTGCCGGCGGGCCTTTACTATTGGCGTGATGAAACGCTACTAGAAAAAACACAATCTGTTTAGCCGCCCGCTTTCGCTACTTCGTGTTCCGAATAAGGTACAAGCGACAGACATTGGCAATGTCGCACTGTTTGTTTCGCTGGGGCAAGGGTTACCGACTTAATTTTATTCGCATTTACGGAAGCATTGATATCTTCGAACTGATTCAAAACGCATTTAAATGAACCATCTATTCCTAGTAGTATTATCTTTGGTTTTATGCGCTATACCTACCTATAAAGGATAGTCTATATATTTTATATTGCTTATGGGTAGGGTTGTTAAAAAAATGACACTGTAATGTTTAACAATTCTGTTTATTTTTTTAAGAATATATTAGTACTTAGAAAATTAACAAATTTACACAAGACAACCAAATTTAATTAATCTATTTTATAATTTTCGTCATTTTTCTCTTTCTTACTTTGTTTTTTTTAATATCTCTATTTAAAATTAGAATTTTAAAATACAGATTTGGCTAAATCCATTTGCGATTTTAAATAATTTTTAGTCAACTTTAATGACTCCCCATTAAAATTGTTAAAAATGTGGTCGAGTTCCTTACGCTAAGTTACAAAATCTGGGGTTTGGCTTCAAAAAATAAATAAACAATACACTAAATCCATCGAACATCTAAACCGAAATCGGAACACCATATTAAAACTCGCTGTTTCTGGGGAAATTTGTCATCGAGTGACGTCAGGCGTGCGAGAGAGATAGGCTTATCTCATGCGCGTGGGTTTATCTTCTCGAGTAATAGTATCTGTATAAGAAATACAAAATATTTCATAAGACAAAACAGTGAGCTTTTTTAGTTATCTATAACAAAGTTATATAAATATTTTTGATAAGATACATAATAAAGAAGATATAAACGAAAATGTAATTTTGACAAAAAATCAGGCCAAAATAGGAAAAAACACTTTTTTTACTAATGTGATTTTTAAGTTTTTTTTAATAAATCATTTATTTTATTTATTTGAATCCCAAATTTCTCAGAAAAAATCCAAAAATAAAAAAACAATTCAAATTTTTTCCAGAGGTATACCTTGAAAAAATCCTGAAAATTCGGTTTTTTTGATTATAACTCAAAAAATATTGCATTAAGACAAAAAGGATAAATGACTTAAATTAAAGGTCTTGTAAAAATACATAGTTTATGTCATATAAAATTTCGTGTATCTTCTATAGTTTTTGGGATATTGACGTTTTAAATTAAAAAAAAAAGTTAATATTTGAAATTACGCCTTTTCTACATTATTTACTGTTTGACACACAATTTTGACTTCAGATTCGTGTTTAGCGGAAAAAAGTACTTCAAAAAATCCTAGTACGACACCCAGCACACATCACTTTTTTTGTGGGCCTGTGATATTTACCGTTAAACGTTTTAATGTTAATCAAAGCGTCTGTACCCTTATACGTCTTTAATTTTTTACCGTTTTATTTTACTTTAACCAACTCATACTAAGACCATGAAATTCTTGCCATACCACTGCCCACTGTCTGTAGTCAAAGCAATATATATTCAGAAAACCATGACCGCAACCGCCGATGCTTGAACGCATTGCTTCGACCGATGCTCTAAAGTAGTGACGATCTGTTTTAACTATTCAGAATCCCCCATAAAGTGGACCTAATTTATTTTGGGATTACTTGGCCAAATAATTTTATCTCACCAATAGTTGCATGAATCCGTTCTTGAATTTAAATGTTGAATCTATTAATTACATAATCATTAAGTACCGTGTACTATTTCATTGTAGAATTAAACATATTTGAGGTGGAGGGCAATCAAAAATACAGTAAATGGCTGTTCCGGAAAAAGATCTCTTATAAAAACACGGATCATTCTTTTTTACGTTTTAATTAACAATCAGTTTAATTGTGGAACGTAACAATGATAACTCTTTATTATGTCTTTAAATAAAAAGTACGACGTTTAAATTACAATTGATCTTTTGAAGAGTTCTGTGTTTTTTTTTTAATAAAAATGTGGAAAAATATTTTAGATTCTGGAATTAACTAAAAACTAAAGAATTCCCACGAGGATAGGATGAAAAGTTTCCAGCCTAAGTAAAAAAAGACAAAAATGGGTTAAAAACTATTTTTATTTTTCTACATAATCTCCAACTTGCTTAATATATATTTATTTTATTGGTGCTTAAAAGCCTTTATGCCATCGCTGTAGGCTAATTTGTCCAGTTCTTCAAAATAGGCGTTTGTGGCAGCAATCACGTCTAAATCCGAGGCAAATTTTTTACCAATTTTTTCAAATTTGGAAACAAATGGAAATTCATTGGACCCAGATCTGGTAAATAAGGTGCATAAGAAACTAGCTCAAACCCTAGCTGATGAATTTTTGGAATGACAATTAGCGATTTAAGGAAATATGTCCCAGTGAAACAGAATTTTCTTTTTTGCAAAACCAGGACGTTTCTCGTAAATACCTTGGTTTAACTAGTCAAGTGAGTTTGCATAATAATCGGAATTTATGGTTTTTTTCGTTATTAAAATAGTCTATAAAAAATGCCTTTGGTATCCTAAATAATTTTTGCTATAACCTTTTCTGCTAATAGAGTTGCCTTTGCCTTCTTTGGGATCGACTTGCTCCTCGATGTCCACTGTCTTGGCAGTAACAAATTGGCGAAGAAATTTAGTTGGGAAATGCTTAAACAGTGTCAAACACTCTTCTGAGATGATCATGCCGATGAATTTTTGCTCTGGAGTAAGAAATCGCGGCACCCGCGCGGATAGTTTTCTCATCTCTAAAACTTGAATTAAAATAAGGGAAGCTGGTCTATCGATATGCCTACAGCCTCTGCTATATTATTAAACTTTAGTCGGCGATCATTAAAAATATTTTTTGTATTTTTTGCACAGTTTCTTCAGAAGTGGCCTTTTTGGGGCTTCCTGACCACGTTTAAAGTCTGCAACCCAAGATTCAACGGTGGAAAATGAAAGCGCTAACTCACATAAAATAGCATCCAGCTCTGCTTTAATTTCTGTAGCAGGTTTACCCTTAATATGAAAATATTTCATAACTTTACGTATCTCAGGTTTTTTCTATGCTTGACTAAATGTTAAACTGCAAATCCATCACCAACAAACAGGTGCTTGGGATAGGGTCTCTGATTCCAAACAGAAGGTGAAAAGAACTGCTTTCATAGGAAAAAGGGTTCCATGGCTTCAAACAGAAAGCGGATAGAACCGTTTTCATAGGGAAAAGTGACAAAGGTGCGCTGGCCAAAGCGGGTAAATCTGTTTCGGTGCTCTTAAAGTCACAAGCAGACAAAGGTGCGCTGACCAAGACGGGTAAATCTGTTTCAAAGAGTGCCACTAAAGTTACGAGCACCGGTTTCATGGGGAGGGGTAAATTCATCCTCAACAAAAGGTCCAGGAGCCCTGGACGTCTACCACAGGCCAGATATACGGCCTCAGTAGAACAAGGACCTGGTAGCTACCCACGTCACTATACCGGGTGAGAAAAGCAAAACGGATTTAATCGTCTGCTCGTCAAACTTTCCAGGAGACGGGGACACCAGAGCATATATTATGCTCGTGTCCAGAAGCGGCACAACTATGATTCCCTATCCTCGGCAATGACATATTGTTGTCGGGGGAGGTGAAAAACCTCTCTTTCAATTTAATTATCAGATTTTTAATTAATCTGATCCTATTGGGAAAAATATAAAAGGTGTAGCCATAGACCGAGCGGCTTGGTGGACTGAAAGATCACCCACTTTTAAACCTAAAAAATACAGGACAAAAAAAAATTTCGGCACTGTCTTCATCTCATTAAAATAAGGAGTAATGCCCTGTTTTTGTCCAATTTTATATCTTAGTGCTTTAAAAGACCAAGATTTTTGGACAGAAACTTGACCCTCAGTTTATATAAGTGTTTTAGGTATGATAATTACTACAAATAATCTTTAAATAAGTAGTTTAGACCATCCAAGCGTCCCCGTTTATATGGTAATTTTGTAAAATTTGGCAGCGACGATTTTTTAAAATTTTGTAACATATTTTTTTAAATATTTTTAATTTTAAATAGTAAAACTTACATCGGAGAAAATATTTTTAACATATATTCGGTAAATTTTTCTGTCACCGTATTAAAATTCAACATTACTCACTCAGAACACAATCCATGCATGTCCTTTCTCTACACAACGTCAAAAATGCCAGAGAACGATATTTATTAAAATCCAGGTATAGCCAGAAGACCTTTCTTTTAAAAAATGAACATAAGAGTATGGCTCTAGGCTTTTCTTATGCAGTAAATTTTCTCTAAGAAACGTTCTAATCTTCTAGACAGATTTATGGTGAATTTTCAACCCCCAACTATAAATTCCGTTGCATGGGGTATAGACATGTAAATAGCAAAATATAAGCTTGTCTTTTATATATCCAGGGTTGGGTTTAGAACATGGATTACGGAAAATTTATAATTTTATCCAACTCCTCCCAGTCATTATTTTTGCCAATTTAGTCAGGTGGGTTATGGTTAACTCATCTTTTATTCTAAAATATGAATATATATATATATATATATATATATATATATATATATATATATATATATATATATATATATATATATATATATATAATAAATATATAGGGTGTCCGAATAAGGGGACGAAGCGGCTCTATCTCGACAAGGTCTAGAGGTTTGGGAAAAGAATCCTTATAATTAAAGTGGATAAGCGAAATGTATAAAAATTAATTTAAAGTTTGTATTTTAACTCTAGGGAGCGTAGTTGCGACGAAGAAACATAAAATTGAAGCTCAAAAAGTTAGAGAATGAGATATAACTCGAAAAACATTCTTTAATATCCTGGATTATACCGTATCATAGGCCAATGCGTTGTTTAATATTTACATTTTAATATCTCCTGAAACATTGAACAGATTTAAAAATTTTTGGTCTTGTTAAAAAAAAAACATTTTATGGACTTTTAAAAAAAATTTTTGTTAAACCGTTTATTTTAAAACACAGAAACTAGAGGGCGTTATCTGCAGCGGTTACATATTTTTGTCATTTTTGGAAAAAAGTTTAATGGAATGGTAATATTTTATTGATTGATTGCTACTCTAGAATTGCCTTAATTTTAGTATAAACCTCATTGCAAAATCTTGATCTGTTCTTGATTTTGAGAAGAAAATAAAAAAATACAAGTACCTCAAACGGACAAAAATATGTAATCTGGTTTATGTGTTTTAAACTAAAGGATTTAACAAATATTTTCCATCAAAACTGCATGAAACACTCTTTTAAATAAGTTCATTATGTCTACATCGGTTCATTGCTTTAGGAGATATTTAAATGTTAATACTAAACAATGCATTGGCCTTCTCCTTTTATGACATATACAGAAAAATGTAACTTGGCAAAATGATGCGCTATTACCAAGACTATAAATTAATGTTTTCAAGTTATAGTTCGTGTAACTTTTCAAGATAGCGTACATTTTATAAAAAATAAAATAATTTCCAGACATTTTCCTTGCCTACTTTAATTATATTTTTCCCCAAACCTCTAGACCTTACCATTGTCGAGATACAGCCACTCCGTGCCCTTTCCCAGACACCCTGTATATTCAAATTTATAGAATATATGCTAGAAAATTAAAAATTTAAAACAAAAAAAACTATAAAGCGTGGCAACCCTAATCCTTATCCGATTTTTTGTAGGCAACCCTATACCACCGAGTTTGGAATAAAATGATCTTCATCTTGGTGTAAAATTTATCCGGTGAGCAGATGAGTGCAAATTACAATATCCACTTACCTGTTTATACCTGGCAACCCAATAGCTATGACCAAAAATTTAGGCAACCAAAAGTTTTCATATTTTTTGGGCTATACTTTTGAATGGGACTTGACTTTTTTAAGCAGACGTATAAAACCTTTAAAAAAAATGTAACTTTTGTAACGAAGATTTATCATAGCATTGAGCATTGAGCATAACTTTTCAGGCAACCCATAAGCTATACTTTTATTTACAATTGATAAAAAATATTTTATAGCCTAAGATAATTTGCTAATTTTAGTCGAAACATCACCATGAATGCGGCCCTGTTATCATGTATGTGTATGAACAGCCTTATTTTAGAAATTTGCATCACAATTGGATTGTCTCGGTTTCCTTTGTTAGTTGGGAAAACAATTTGAGTCTAGGCACAATTTATCGTAACGATATTCCTAAGACACCGGAAAAAAATTGATACAATTTTACTGTGAACTATCCATGCGCTTAAAAAAAGGTATTATGTTAAGTAATATACAATTAAAAAAAACTAAAAGTCACCCGAAAAAGGGCGTTCTTCTAGACACAGCCAGATAAATGATATTATCAAGATAGCTCTGAATTTAGCTGAAAATCCTTTTGTGTTAGAGCCTCTTGGACTTTGCAGAAGCGATGGAAAACGTGCAGATGGAATGACCTTAATTCCCTGGAAATATGGAAAACAATTACTTTAGGACGCTACTTATAGCCATACACCTGCAAAATTCTATCTGGACAAAACTTCTAATTTAGTAGGTGCGGCTGCTCGTCTCCGAGAATAAAAGCATCTAAAACATTTAAAACAACACAGTTTAGAGCGAAAACTATACACAAAAAGTATAATATTCTGTTAAAACATCAAAATTTCGATAAACAGTGCCTAACTTTGCATGCAAATTTGCTTTGTTGGTCACTGAGTTTTGAATGCCAAAGGTTGACCGTAGAAGTTGATTCGTTGAGGGCATTTCGCGAATAACCTAGAGTGTTTTTCAATTATGGCACAAAACCGCCTTATGCGGCTCAATGCTCAGCATTGAGTATTTCAACTACCGCAATGCCTCGCATAATCAGGCTTCGGATAACTTTTTTGCTTTCTCAGAGAGCAAGAAACACTCAATACTGAGCATTGTTCATCCATAGCTTCGGCAGCTTCAAAAAAGATTGGGATCCTCTTTCGAGCCAGAAAATATTTCTTTTCTTCCAATCTGTACACTCTGTATGTCTCCCAAATCAGACCCCCCCTTTGGAATATTGTTCTCATGTCTGGGGAATGGCGCCCCCTAAAAACCAATTCTGGACTCCATTAAAAAAAGAGCGTTCTTTATTAATGATCCAACGCTCACAGAAAGGTTTTCCTCTTCTTGTCCATCGTCGAGCTGTGGGGATCTGTCGCTCTTCTTAGGTTTTTTTCACGGCTACTGCTCAGAGGAATTGGCCAGTATTATTCCTTCTCTGGCAGCTCCCAACAGAGCAACACGTAGTGCAACTTTTATGATCCTTTTACAGTTCAGTTAGAGGGCCCCGAATTTCCCCCTTTCTTCGTTCCTTTTTTTCCCTTTAAAGTGTCAAGACTATGGAACCTGCTGCCCGCAGAATTTTTTCCTTCTCCTCCCAATGTCCAAAAATTGAAGTCCCTTGTGAACAAACTCCCTCTCACCACACTGAAGACACCCACGGTACGTTAGTACTTAGGCATCAGCCTTCGTGGACTGTCCTAAGATAAAAAATTATGCCACATAATGCGCTCTTGTGTATTAACTGAGAAACACCGCTAACCTCTTAACTAGTTCGGCTTTATTTCCTTTTTGAGGACGACCATGACACTTTAACCATCGTCGTAACTGAATATTAAAGCATTATGCATTATTAAAGCACCATCAATTAATTTTTCTTGTTATTTCACTGATATTAGAGGTGATAATGCTTGTTGCCCAGCCATATTTATAAAAAGTGCCCGAAATTTTCACATTGGCCCCTTTTTAACATGGCGGGGGCTTGCACTTAGCATACCCTTAAAAGGCCTATTGCAGCCGTAATGTACGAGTGTTGGCAACATTGAAAATTTTGCCTAAGGCTAGAAAACTCCACATTTCCCGTTTTAATTTAGAATTAATTTTTTTAGTAAGCAGATGTGTGAAAGTATTGAAAAAAATGTGACTATGCTAACTTAAATTTGTGATACCTTTGAATATAGTTTTTTAGGCAATCCATTGGAGATTACATATATTGATACATACTTACGGCAATGTTGCCACTTCTTAATTTTCCTTTTTTTATAATAAAATTAATAAAAATTGATTTTTGATATAAAAACCGCATTACACGCGACAGCAAACTTTCCCATTAAAACAGGCAAGCTTACGTTTCGTCTTTAAATCATTAAAAACGCTGAGTCGCAGGCCAAAAGGATAAAGGCGACCTGCCAGGATTAACATCCAGGAAAAGGATATATGGGATGATTCCAGACCGTTTTAAAAGAAGATAAATGTTAGGTTTTATCTGGAATGGATTTATGTGAGAACCACCGAGCATAATTGTGTGCTGTTTATTCGGTTGGACGGATCTGCGGAAAAGAAAAACTTATACTTACACGGAAAAGAGAAATAGTTTCTATAAAGAAATATCCGCTTTTTGCATGTTAAAAGTTAAAACTGTATTTTTATTTATTAAAAATAATATAAACAATATTCGAGTTCATGTAGATACCAAAAGGAATTGCTGTAAATACATAATTTTAACAATATTTACCCTCTAATGGAAGTCACACACTTGAGGAATCCTCAAAGGAAAAACTATGCAAGCCGGGTCTGCGCAGTATCTCCTCTGAGGATTTCCTCAATGTGTGTATCTGGCATAAGTCTATGTATAGGGTGTCTCATTTTCGACAATTTTATAGGGTATCTCCGTAATTGTTAGTGCTATCAAGGAAGTAATAAATCATGTGCTCTTTTTGGCTCAAACTTAAAATGGTAATATCAAAATTTAAAAATTTTTGCGCCCTTAAGAGATACGGGGGAAAATTTAAAAATTGTCAATTTAAGAATGTTCCTTTAAAAGGGTGTTTAAATAATCTGCCGTTTTCAGAATAAGTATACAGGGTCAGGTAAACAAGTTATCGAACCTAACCTCATTTTTTTAAATGAAACACCCTGTATATCTTAATCCACAAAGATAACATATTAAATTCTCTTTTTGAAAATAAAACACAATATGAATAGTATTGGTGTGCTTAGAGATTTATTTAAACTTTATTACTTTAAACCACAGTAGGCTATAAAACAAAAGCTAATATCCTAGAAACAAAACTATGTTGACATTGTAGCTGAAAAGACATTACACAATATATTTTAACATACAAATAATAGAAAAAATAATTTGCACAAGAAAGTAAATTAAAAAACTATAGAAGCTTTGAAACGAAACAAAAGATTCAAATTGAGGGAAAAAACGCCCCCTGCGTTGTTTTCAATGTATATGTTTTTAAAACGAATTTTAAAGCATTCATGATGTGTAATGGTTTTATTTCTGCAAAAGCTCTATAAATTTTTTGATCGAGTTGTTTTCAAGGAAGTTTAAAGGTGTATGGAAGCCCAATGATATGGCCAATTCAATCAAAAAATGTCCAGCCCAGTATGAAAATAACTGTCAGAGTTGGCCCCGCCGATTCTGCGCAATAACAAAATTCCACGAAATAATTTAATGTGTTCCCTACTTACACACTGATATATCAGTGTGTAGTTAGGCAACACATTATACTTTTATGAGAGCCGTAGTACCGTTTTTTTTACTATATCCGCGCTGTATTGTCAACTGTCGTCGTCTCATGATTCGTCATTTTCGTTGTGGTTTGTGCCCTTTGCGCCGTATTAGTTTCGATTGTTTTGCTTTGTGTGAGTACCTATATTTTGTGGTTGCAGAAGTTTTTGATTGATAAAAACGTTCTTAATTTAGTGATTAGTGTTTATTAAATTGTGACTATAATTTTGTGTTTATTGTTTGTTACTTATAATATCGTAACAAAATGATTGGAGGTTGTATGGTTTTGTTTTGCGAATCCAAGGGTAATATACCCAGCATTTTTTACTTTAGGTAAGTATTTCTTATATTTAAATTAGGTGCTTCTTATGAGACGTAACGTTAGGTAACCGAATAAATAATAATATATCAGTTATGAATAATAGAAAATGAAAATTTCATAGAAAATAGCAGTGAGAAAAGTAAAACAATCTCAACTATCTTTTAGATGATTTCCACAATGTCTGTGTATTTCTGTGGATTATTAAAAAGAAATAAGGTTTACGTTTAGGTACCTACTTTTATTTCATTTAATAATTTAGTACATTCTTTTAAAGGATCAAAATTATTAATTACTGGGCAGACCAGGCAAATTTTATGATATACAGGTCCACTCCAATTGAATAAAAAAGTACAATTTTATGTTAAAGTTCCTTTTGCTTTTTTCTGTATTTGTTTAAGAAGAAATTAGATTTTTTGGTTTCTTAAAGTTACATTATCAACTTTTAAGCTCGACATAGTGTAGACACATAATATTTAACGGATTAACGGTTACTGTTACAATGGATACCTAGGTACCAGGTTACTAAACATTTTAAACCACTGTTATTCTGTCTCATGATTGTTTGTTATTAGTGAAAAGTATATGCCTAAAAGCAGTTTCAATTTTTAATGTACAACAAGAATCTTAAGATTAGATTAAACTTATTTTCACTATCTTGCCCTTCTTTTATCACAAAAGTAGTGATAAGTACATGAAAGTATCATACAATGTTTGAAATTTATTTTTAAAAAATCGTGTTTTTTATTTATTTACAAAGATTTTGGTAAAAATACAAACTCACAAAAATATCGACCATTTAAATAGAAGGAACTCTTTCCATATTATATCATATGATATAAAATCCAATATTACAAAATAATTTTAAATATTCTATGGTAGTATGGTTTAATAACCAACAATTTTGTGCAAAAAATGAAAAAAACAGTAATTTTATGAATTTGACATTTGATGATGTCAACTTTATAGATAGTAACAATTATGGAAGTCCGGCTCCTGACCTACTATTCATTGTGCAAACTCCGCGGGGCCAATCCCCCTATTCCCGCTGCCCTGCGCGCAGGGACAACTTTATAGATAGTAACAAAGAATTATGGAAGTCCGGTTCTGACCTACTATTCATTGCGCAAACTCCGCGGGGCCAATCCCCCTATTCCCGCTGCCCTGCACGCCTGGACAATTTTGTTCTACAGTATTGGGCTTCCATACACCTTTAAACTTCCTTGGTTGTTTTCGAGTTAAGATGACTTCTTTATAAATTTTAATTTTCAACCCTTCCCAGAGAAAAAAATCTGGAGTTCATAGATCCGGAGATTGTGGTGCTCATGGTCCATTCAAAACAGAAATTTTTTTTTTGCACTCCCAATAAATTTACAAATATGAAAATTACCTTTTCCGTCATTATGTAAATAATTCAAAAACATTAATTAATTTTGCTTTTATAATTCTTTAAAGTAATACAAAAACTACCTCCGGTTCTTATTTAATCCGAAAACAAAACGCGTAATGAAGTAATTCAAATTGAAACACCCGCAGCCCGAGTCTTTATATTTAATTTTAATTGCAAAAGTCTCATTATTTCTTTAATGAAGTTGACACAAATCCGAAGCACTTGTAGACGTTTTTACCGTATAATTAAAATTAAATTTGTTTTGCTTTAACTGTGTTCAAACAAAGTGGATTCTTGACGCCTCTCGAGGGACAAATCGGTTCTTGTCGGATTCTAATTGTTCTTGTTGAAAGTTGAATATATTAATGGACCACCAGACAATTGCTTAAGATGCAGTACGTTACTACACTAATTACATTTTATATAATTTACAATAATTCAGTAGCGTACCGTAACGATTGCCATGAAAAGTGGAGAGTAGGGGCATAGCGGCATGACATCAAGTATAAAATTATAAGAATTTTATGCCTGCCTGACGCAGGCGGTCTGTACATTACACAAAATGTTTCAGCATATTTTCCCCCTTTCATAACTTCGTTATCGTTTTAGGTATGTAAATTTACATTTAATAATTTGACTCATCAAAATTATGGTGCATTTCCTGATGGAGCAGAAGATTCAAATTTGGTATGTAAGTAGGTTTTGGGGCACTAGTAAAGAAAAAAAAAATTAAAAACTGCATATTTGTACTGAAAACATTCTAAAATAGGAAATATTTTGGGAGTTCTCAATCTGAGTGACCCTGAGTTTCTGAGATCATAATTGTTTTAGAGTTTAAATTGCAAGCAGAAAAAGGGACATTAAAATGAGATATTTTCGTACTTCATATTCAATCCTAAACTAGCCCAAAAAGTTAGGTTCTACCTACAAAGCAGGGTATACTGAGAAAAAGGCATAGCATCCCCTGATTTTTTATAACGCAAATCATTTTTTTATTTTTTCTTGCCCTTCGCCAATTGTGAGAAGCTTTTAAAAAGGCAAAGTTTGGTTTTGAGGTCTGAAATTTAAACTAACCACTTTCACTATTGGTTTTTGCACAAAATTGGTAGTTTTTGAACAACACGATCCTAGAATATTTAAAATACTCATATTTTATTTAATTTACCGCGTTTTATTATGTTATATTAGATTTTATGTCATCTGCTTATAATAACAATTTTACTAGGTCCATTATTAACCCTGTATACAAATTATATATATATATATATATATATATATATATATATATATATATATATATATATATATATATATTTTATATATATATATATATATATAATATATATATATATATATATATATATATATATATAAAAAAATTTTTAAAAATATATTTTTTCCAAAAAAAAGGGAAATTTTAAAATTGAAAAGTTTTTGCTTGGCAATTTCGCGAATGACATTTTTGAAAAATTCTTAAACGAAATTACCGAGACTTATAACAAACTTGAATAAAACCTTGAGAACAATTTTGCCTATATAATTTTTCGAGTGGTATTCGTCATGCCCTTTTTTACGTATGGAGATTTTAAAAATAAACAAACACAGAATTATTTTATTTAAAAAAAATTGCCATTAAAACAAGTAAAAACAACAAAACCCAAAAATTACCTAATTATTTATATAAAATGTGAATTATAATAATTATTATTTTGAGCGCTGTTTTTTTCAACCACAGCAGATTGAGTTTGTACCTGGACCTGAGTACTCGTAGGGGGCCAAAGCTTCATTTTCCTTATTTTGTCGCAAATTGTTAATTAAATTTAGGTGGTGCTCTGGATTCAGCTAAAGATAGGGTTTTTAAAAAGAGTTGGTACTAGAATGTCCTGTGAGCTTATAGCTTCTTGATAAATCAACCCCAAATTTTTTTTAAAAGGGAGATTCCCGGAAGATCGGGGGGAATTTTTAAAGAAATTTTTTAATTTTTGTATCTAAGTAATTTTTAGCAGATTGTTTTGTCCACTTTGATAAGGTATTTAACCCCAAAAGGCATGTTTTTGTACCATACTCCTTTTTTCCAGTTGGGATGTATAGTTAAAAACAACCCGCTCTGTGGTCAAGTGAGGATTAGTTGCCCTTTTTTCCATTAATTTCAAATATAATCTGACTGGACACAGGGTTTCATTGGTTCTGTTTCTTACAGCCATTTACTATTTGTCAAACTTTTAGAGACTCCTTGGGAAGTTTTGGAAAATATGGGTTTTATATTCAACCCTTCCAGAGAAGTTGCCTAAAAAAATTAATCTTTAGAAAACCCAAAATAAATAAACAATTATTTAGTTACCTACCCTTGAGGCCCAGTTCTTTTTAAAATACAAAAATTTTACAATTAAAACGGTTTCGTGGAAAAATATTTTTGTAATCCGTCTGGATTGTCCTCGTCGTAACATTTGACCATTTTTCAAAAGATCTGTAGTGGTAAATGCTTTTGGAAATCACTTTCCTTTTTTCAGGCCTTGCCTGAAGTTGCCGCGCTTTGCATCTCGTGCCAATCGAGCTAAATTTAAATATTATGTCCTGAAATGGATCCAACTTTTTGGCCAAATTCTTTTGAAATATTTTCTGTGCCACTGTATTCCACAAGGATTTTATACTAGACTCTTTTAGTCCTCTCCATTTCTTTTCTTCTGTTATACCCATAATCTTCTAAAATTTCGCCAAATCTCTGGCGAAGTATCTTTTCCAAATTGTAATTTCTTTCCTCAAGAAATTGGGAAAATTGTTCACAAGCAGATTTTTCGATTTCGCCGTGTTATAAGGAATCGTGTTAGAATTGCTTTTTCGATCTCAGTAAATGAATTACTTCCAAATCTGTTTTCATTGTTTGAACTCATTTTTTTCCGATAATTCAAAAATTATGAATAAAAATATCAGTTTAAAATGTCAAAAAATTGTCGCTGAAATTCCATGTTGTTGGTTTTTCCAGGTAGCAATATTTTCAGCTGGTTTCCGATTTTATTGCCGGTGTAATACACTCTAGTGAAATAGTCAGTTAAATACATTTTTTTTCCCCGAACATCAAGAAACCTTTGATTTTTAATGCATCTTTTTTAGTGTGTGTGAAACTGGTGTAGTACACATAACACTTTTTTGTGTACTGAAGTGATTTACATTTTAAAATAGATAAGAAATTACAGAAACGTAAATAAAAAAAAAATCAAAATTAAAAAAACAATTACTGAAAATACAATTAAAAATAAGAGGCTTTATGGCCAATCTCATTGGTGGTTGGTGGTCCCGGGCAGGAAGCAATGCCTCCAAATAAATTTTTAAAAAAATTTGTTTAGCAATTTTCTTTTTTTCTTGTAGCCAGTCTTCTATATAACCCCCTGCTACTGTACTGGACTTCCATCCCCCCCAAAAAATTAGCACCAGAGTCCGCCAACAAACTAGCTGAGGAACGTAGAAAGCAATGTCCCGTGTTAAAAATGGGAATGAGGCAAATTTAGAAATTTAACCATTTGGGAAAGGGATTTTCCAAATGTGTTAATTTCCCAAATGGAGTTATGGCACATTTATTCTTTAAGCATCTTACAAAAACTTTTAAATGATTATTATTCAGTGGACGAAGGCTATGTTCTTTTTATAATAGCTAATATACAAGGGACCCCTAATTAAAAGATTCGTTGCACATTATTTTTGTGTCTGGTATACACCGAAAACTTTTGAATAAGATATATTTTATTCCCGGGGGTTCTGCGAGAAATTTGTCGATTTGTTCTCTTGTCAATTTTTTTAGATCCCATGAGCTTAGGGGCCCCGGTGCATTGCACCGCCTAGCCCCTTTGATAGCTACGCCACCGAGTATAATTGTTACAATTTTTAGGTATTTTTACGTTAAATTATTGGCTTACCCTGTATAGCTATCAGGTTTGCATCATTGTAAAAATTTGTAAAATTTTTTCCGCAAGTTCCCTAAGATTTGCAACGTCCTTTGGCTTAAATATTTGATTTTTTTAAAAAAATATTCCCCATCTCGAGAAACATTTGTCATTTTGGATTTTTCATCCAAAATTTTTCGCATCTGACTTTAGATTCGTAATCAGAGGCCCCCAAAAAAAACCCCCTATACGAAATTTGGGCAAGATAGGCAAAGGTTTTAAAAATAGTGATTTTAGTTCTTTTTTTTTGATGTTAAAAATTTAACGGTTGCCAAAAATTTTGGGTTAAAGAGTCGTTACTAAAGAAAAGCGATGTACAAAAATCCAGTATTCCTAGTTAATTTTATTAATTTTTATCATTTTTTACCATTTTAGTGTTATGTTTTAAATGTTACCCAATTTTTTTGTATGATTGTGTTATAAATCAAGCTTTTTTCAGATGTAATTAAAGAAATAATCAGCACATAAAATAGAAATTTATTTCGGGTTTTTTTTGGAGTCAATTTCAATTTTCAATTTCAAAATACTTTTACTATGTTAATAAACTACCTTTAACTTCACATTAAACCCCTTAAAATTATTACTTAAGCTTTAAGCCCTCGTGGACTGTCCCAAGATAATTTTAAAAAAATCTCATAGTTTAAAATAGGTAAGAACTCGATATCTTTTTTATTTGCGGTAATACAAAAAAATACGAATTTTCTTCTTAATTTTTTTCTAAAAACCCAAAAGGATAAATACCCTTAAAAATTTCTCATAAAGATGTTTTATTGTAGATTCCAACTTTTCACGTCGCAGTTAAACTCACACTGCTGCTGCAACTGCAGGAAATAAAAACGACGCGAAGAATAAGTTGAGTAATGAAAAGACCACGGATACAACACGTTTTATGATATCTTGCCAACTTTCAACTGTAGTTCTACATTTTAACGTCTATATTTTTCATTTAAAAAGATTTTATATGAAATACTGCCACATATACTGACAAAAAAGGTAAAAATCTGGAATTTGTAATCCTATTTCAATATAATTTTACAAGCTCGTCTAAAATTTAGACGCGACCTTGACCCATCTGTCAACAGGATAAAAACTATTTTTTATTAAATAAATTATAGACAAGAAATTATGTCTATAATTAATTTTAAAAAAAATTATAATACTTCTTGTATAATGTCAATTCTAATTTTTGTATCCTACATGACAGTACTAGTAAGCCAGTATTTTTGTTTTAATTTCATAAATAAACATTTGAAAATTGTTAAAATTTAAAATTAAAGAAAATTTTTTTTTGGACAACCCGTATCATTTAAATGTATATATAAATTTTTAAAAATTTTTAAAAAAATTTATATTTTAAAATTTAAAAATTAAATATTTTTAATTATTTTATAATATTGAAAATGATGTATAAAAATTTTTATGCTTAATAAATATATTTTTGAATTTTTAAAATTTGATTTTTTGAAATTTTAAATTATTTTTTATTTTTATAGAAACAAACCTACAAAGGCCCAAAATTTTAATCCCCTTTCATTTTAAAAAAGAAAAATTTTTTCAGTTTTAAATCCACCAAACCCAAAACCCCCCCTTTTTTTTCAAATTAATATGGATGGAACTTTTCAAATTTTTAAAAAATTAATATTTTTGTCAGCAATTTGATCTTCGAATGGTACGGGTTTGGAAAAAAAAAACTTCCGGTTAAAAAAACCAAAAAAATAATTTAAAAATTTTTTTTGGTAAGCTCGGCCCCCGAGACCAAAAATTTTATCTTTTTTATTTAAATTCAACAAAAAAATTTTTTCCACTTTTGTTTTCAAAATTTTATACAAATTGTCGTAATACAATATTTCCCCCCTTTTTCTTGATTTTCAAAAGTCCAATATTTTTTAAAAAAAAATTTTTTAAATTGATTTAAATTTTTTCCCCCTTTTTTTAAAATTTCAACTTTTAATCCAAAAGGGGGAATTTTCATAAAAATTTTTTTGGTTTCTGGTTGGGCCACTTTTTGGGGTTTTGGGAAATATTTTCAAATTTGGAAAAAAGGTTAAAAAAAAATTTAATTTAAATTTTTTAAAAGGGGTTTTAAAAACCAAATGGAAAACAGAATTCTGTGCATTTTAATTATTTTTTTTTTCAGAAGAGAATTTTTTTTTTTAAATTTTAAAAAATTTTGGAAAAAACCCCCAATTTAAAGGGGGCGTTTGAATTTGTCAATTTTCCCTGGGGAACAAAACAAAATTTTTTTAATTTTTGGGGAAAATTAAGAACCTTTTACCCCAAAACGGGTAATTCCTTCCAGTAAAGGATTTGATTTCAAAATTTTCTTTGAAATTTCTATTCCCCACGCAACCCCCCTAAAATCATTTCCGTAAAATACTTTTTTATTTTTTATCGCTTTTTTTGGAAAAAAACACTTTTAATTTCCCCCAAAAAAAACCTTCCTTTAACTTTAAAAAGCAAAAAATTTAAATTTAATATTTTTTAAACTTAGTTAAAACAAATATTCAATAATAATTGCAACTAAACCCGTTTTCCTGCAAGATAAACTGACAAAATAGCAAAATAGCGAATAAATACCCGTAAGCTCCCATTTGAAATTCCATGGGAAACTACTGTGTGTTTATCGAGACACCATTTATTTTATTTTCAATAGAACACTTCAAGTCGGCATCGTGAGATAGAAACGCTTCTTCTTTTTAAACTTCCTTTTGTTTTTTGCTTCGCCTTTTCTGCAAGCAGTCTCTGGCATGATGCGGGCATCCCAAACACCTCCGATACGCGCATTTTGAATCCTTAAACGAACTCTAACGAACCGATTATTTTTATAAGATAAAGGTATTTTTCTGGAACACAGGGTGAGGGCATGCCGGCTGAATTATTCATAGATCCGTGTGTGTGTGTGTGTATGTGGGGCGAGATAAGAATCAATTTTCGTTGCTTGGGAAAAATGCAAGTGTTCGAGAAAAACACGAATATATGAGCACAATTTTATCGGCAAAGCACGGTAAAGAAACGCGAATATTTATTAACAATGTGTGGACAAAAATATAAATTGAAACTTTTAAGAAGAATAAAATATTTGTTTTAATAAAGCACACAAACAAAACTTACATACCAGTTTTTTCAAAAACGGTTACGATTAGCGTCATTAGTAAAGAGTAAGAACTTTTTAGTTAATAGTTAAAGGTTTAAAATTATTGGGCTTCCTCCAGAATAAAGATTTTTATATATTTTTTTAATAAATTATACTTATTCTTATATAATTATGAAAAGCTGGTCTGCTCCTGCAATAATAGTAACAAAAAACAAGAAAAGATGTAATAATAGTATATTATACAATGAGCATGTAATTATATCTATTACTCATTATGATGAAGTATGCGTCACGAGCCTTCGGCTCGTGACGTATTTCATCAAACTAAGTAATGGCTATTACAGGCGAGTAGTATGTTATACTTTACGACTTATTTTTTATACAGTGAGTTACATAACTGTTTAAATTACCTTTTCAATAATTTATTATAGCTGCATTTTAATTAAATTTTTCAGAACTTCCTATTAAAAATACATGAGAGAAAGGAAGAAATCTACCTGCTTTTTAATTTGTTTTACAATTTAACCTTAATTACCAACCTCGCGATAGAGATAATTGGATATGAATATTTTTAAAATTTTCTTTATAGGTAATTTTTTATTTACCCGCCAAACTTAACATAATAAAATTATATTTTATTCAAACTTATTGTATATACAGGGTGCCACAGATTCGAGTGCATGCGTGGGGATCTCGGAAACCGTAAGAGATACGAAGTCGGTTAAATTATGGCAAAGTTGCGCATTAAGGTGCCTAACAACATGCCGATTAGAAAGTTGTAAAATTCTGAGTACTTCCGGAGATATCCGGAAAAAAACGAAATTTGCCGATTTCGTTTTAATTTTTTTCTGACGTTATTTAAAGAGATATGGAAAAACCAAAAACACTTTCTCATGGCCACTTCTTAAGCTCTATAAAACAGCGTTGGGAGATTTTCCGTACGACGTTTCGTTTTTGTTAAACCATCATCAACTTTATTTTTTTAAATGCGGCACTCAATTGTTTATTGCATTTTTTTGAAGCAGTTATAATTCTAATTACAATGATGTATAACACTTAATATTTTTCTGTTAAATAAACATGTTTTCCATAAGAGACAATGAGTAAAACAAGGAACGCACATCATTTCTTATAGGGGCGTTCCATATTTGTTAATAAATATTAAGTGTTATACATTTTTGTAATTGGGATAATAAGGAGTTCAAAAAAATTTAATAAAAAACCCTGGTCCGTATTTAAAAAAATAAAGTTGATGATGGTCTAACAAAAACGAAAATCTCTCAACGCTGTTTTGTAGAGCTTAAGAAGTTGCCATGAGAAAGTGTCTTTTGTTTTTCCATATCTCTTTAAATAACGCCAGAAAGAAATAAAAACGAAATCAGCAAATTTCGTTTTTTTTCGGATAACTCCGGAAGTACTCGGAATTTTACAACTTTCTAATCGGCATGTTGTTAGGCACCTAAATGCGCAACTTTGCCATAATTTAACCGACTTCGTATCTCTTACGGTTTCTGAGATCCCCATGCATGCACTTGAATCTGTGGCACCCTGTATGTATGTTATACTTAAAAATAACTTGTATTTATAGAAAAGGAGGACAATTTGCATCCTTCGCAGTAACTGCGGAGGACGGAGGATATTTTGGTTTAAAGGAGGACGGTTGGCAACCCTAGTTACAATCCCTTGCAGGCAAATACCCTAGTGGATACAGAAGGTATAGAGAGAAAGTCGCAAATTTCTTTAAGGTAATATTATGCTTGTAAATAGGTCAGGTGTGTAGGTATTCACATAACCAAACAAAATATGAAAAATAAAAAAATATAAACTTGCTATTATTTTTATCAGTATAAGTTTAAAAAATATTTGGTAAACGCTTTATCTTAAATTACCTATTTTAAGAAATTCATCGTGTTTTTCACAGATTATTCAAATGTGTATTAAAAGATACTTGGAAGTATTTATTTTAGATTTAGAATCTGTCATCTTTTGTTAGTAAAATGATGACCCGGAAATTGATATTAGCTAATTTATAAAGAGGTGTTCAAACCTTACACTTTGTTCATTAGTGTATCCCTAGAGTAACTAGATAGATCTCCTTTTCGTAATTTCGGTAATTTTCTCAAAAGTTGCCTCCTCTCCGATTTTCACTAAATTTAGTATACGGGGGTTTTTGGGGCGCTGATTACAAATCTGAAAAAATATTTTTTTGGCAACGTTTCGTTTTCGAGATATTCATAATCAAAGTTGAAAATTAAACCAACCTCATTTTTACTATATTCACCCTTTTTGTACACAATTTTTGATTTTTACACTAAATTATTTTATAAACACCTTTTAAAACCTTGTATTTTTATTTATTTTACACCTTTTTTTTCATTATATGGTGAGCTTTCAAGTTCAAAGGCAGCAGCCATATTCATAGGCGTGTGCACAGTGGGTACCGTGGCACCCCACTAGTCTGAAAAAGATTACTGTATTTAAAATATGAAAATTATTATTTGATAAGGTTCGATTTAAAAATTATACGCGAACGCACCTTTTCGAAAATGAGTGGGGTAAAATCAAAATTAAGATCCACAATACGCCAAGAACGTTTAGAAAATCTCCTGGTTCCATTTTTGGAACAGGAATTAGCCGCAAATATTGATATAAGTACTGTTATAAACGAATTTAAAAAAATTGTACCTTATAAAAGAAGAATGATTTTATAATAAATAATATATAATGTACTCGGTTTGTTATTTTTTTATTTACCAAACATTTCTAAGAATTTATTCTTATTAATTTATTATTAATTAATTTTATTAGTAACAATGTATTAATATCGATATATTGTTATTCATAGTTTTATTCACTTTATTATTATTATTATTATTGTTATTATGATTTCAAGCCACGCGTCTTTGCACTCCCTCTAAGGGGAACATTCACTTATCCCAGATATCTTCAGATATCAAAAGGATTGAGCTCTGTGGGAACCCTTTCCATGTTTTCGGGCTCTAGGTGACATTATGTTCTGCTGTATTCCTCACAAATTTCCGGACAGTCCGAGCGGTCGCAAGTAGCACTGCCTTTTGCATAGCCTTATACAGATGTTCACCGAGGCCTTGTCCCTTGATGTTTTGTAAAAGAGTTTTTGGTATAATGCCAGTTGTTGATAAAATTATGGGGATCGTTTGGACGTTATTCATTCCCCACTGTCTTTTTATTTGTGTTTCTAGGTTTCTGTATTTGGCAATCTTTTCATTGTATTTCTCCCGTAGGTTGTTGTTGTTCGGGATAGCGACATCGATAAGTGATGTTTTCCTCCCAACTTTATCCACCAATACAATATCCGGTCTATTGTGAGCAACAGTTTGGTCTGTAAGTACAGTTCTATCCCAGTACAATTTAAATTCATTGTTTTCAAGAGTAGGTTCCGGATTATACTTATAGTAAGGCAATTTTTCATTCTGTAAAAGCTTTAGCTTCTCTGCCCATTTGTTAATGGAGTATCTTGGCTGCTGAATCGTGTCTTTCCTTATACTCTGATGCTGCAAATGCTTGGCAACCCCCTGCTATATCTGCATCGATCGTTCTCTATAGACGGGTCTCTAACGATATGCTTCAGATAGTTTTTCGTCGGAATAACGTGGTCCTGTATAGCCAATAAGAAGCCTTCAATCTCTGGGAACATCTTCCCCGACGTCAGCCAGTAGGTCGACGCGAACTTGTCGACATTTTCCTGGCTGACCTCATTGGGGTGACGTCCATGAAGAGGCTTCTCCAACCAGGCTTGCAGCTTCTTCTGGTGTCTGCGCATTATTATTATTATTATTATCTCGGCACCCACACCAGCTTTACCCTGCGCACGCCTATGGCCATATTTAATTATAAAATAAGTAGTGTATACATGGTTGCGGCCGCGTTGGGGCGTGTGAAAGTGGATGTTTGCAATTAAATGGAAAAAAGGTGTAAAATAAATATACAAACAATTTTTTAAAAGGTGTTTGTAAAATATTGTGTGCCAATTTGATGTAAAAATCAGAAATTCTGTGCAAAAAGAAGGAGAAATTGTGTAAATAAGGTTAGTTTGATTTTCAACTTTGATGATGTATATCTCGAAAACGAAACGTTACCGAAAAAATATTTTTTCAGATTTGTAATCAGCGCCCCAAAAAACTCCCGTATACCTAATTTGATAAAAATTGGAGTGGAGGTAACATTCGAGACAATTACTTTAATTTTCTTTAAACTATGTTCACAGCAACCAACCAGCCGGACTGCTTTTTCTAGAAGACAACGAGATTTTTGAAATTTTAGGTCTGTATACGAGAACATTGTAATGCATTCTAAATCGAGAGATTTTTACTTTGATTATCAAATCGCCCCTGTAGAAGCCGACAAAGGTATGGTAAATGACTTTTAAAATAAAATCGCGGAGAAATCTGCGAAAATCGAATCCCATTACGTTTCACATTGAGCAAAAGCAGACATTTTCTTGGCGTTTCTTTAACAAG
Organism: Listronotus oregonensis; assembly: GCA_019359885.1. Lineage (NCBI taxonomy): Eukaryota > Metazoa > Arthropoda > Insecta > Coleoptera > Curculionidae > Listronotus > Listronotus oregonensis. The sequence continues at coordinate 6,164 of JAHBCN010009277.1, read as the reverse complement.
AACCGGAACTCCCCGGTCATAAAAGCGAACCGGAAACGTCGCCATTTCCTTTCGGCTGCAACCGTTCATGCAGCGACCTTTTTTACCGGCTGAACGAATCCTGTTCCTGTCCAAGTCACACATGTATTTTTATGTCGAAATACATAGTTGCTCTGCGAAATGACGTGTTGATCGATTATACATTACTTTTTTCTGGCTATTAATCTTTTATTACAACGTAAAAGTTATTGCAACCTATTTTAATTTTAAATTTAAAAGCAGGAAAAATAACTGTTTTGGTGATCCTTTATTTATGAGTATTAATAATGTATACAAAATCATTTATTATTAGCCCTCAACAATGCATGATTATTTATTATTAAATGATTATACACAGAACAAACACTGTGTCAATTTATATAGGCCTTTTCATCATGTGACAAGCGCAAGCGCAGTCGCCATGTTGAAATAGCGGCAATTCAAAAGTTTCGTACTGTTTTGATCGACAATGGCTGGGAATGCAGTATTATCTCCCCAATTAAATCATTTACTGGAAAAAATAGTTGATGGTGCTTCACTGAAATATAAATCATGTGAAACCCATAATTGTACGCAATTAAAAAGATAGCTTAAATGTCATGGACGTCTTTAAAAAGGAAAAAGAAGTGAGCTATACCTAAAGTCCAAAATTTCTGTCAGTGACTCATTTAATACCTGCCACCCAACCGACGAAGCGGCTGAATAAAAATCTAACACTAGTAAATGATTTTTAAGCCTATGATATACTTTTCCGCTCAAATAACAGTGAACCGGCCAAAAGTTTCATCGCCACGTTGTCATAATTCGCAAAAATAAATCACCAGCCAGCGATCGCACTTAAAATAGCACGCCAATATGTATTGAAATCATTGTTATCGGGAAGACAATAAAAGTGGCAAAACACATTCCTTAGTTTACAACTTGAAGAGACTTGAAAATAAGCGTATCGACAGGGTTTTCGTGCTGTTCGATGATTTTATTTAGATATTATTGATTATGGACAGATTTTGTAAGTTTAAATTTTAATTGCTATACAGGGTATTTTCTAAATATTACAAATTTCTAATAATTGTAGTATATTGATATAGTTTTGTGCCAATTTTATAATAGTTTATCTTATTTAGTGTATATAATTGTATATAAAGATTTAGTGTTGTTAAGTGCTTTTAATTCTGTAAACTATGAATATTAACCAACCTTTAACTAGTTATCCGCCTACAAAAAAAAAACTCAGTTAAGGTTAAAAGAACGAATAATGGTTAAAAATGTTTACCATGGGATTCGGGAACGAAATCCAGAACTAACCACTTTGGATGCTGCAGAGATATGTGCAACTTTAACAAAATTTAATTCGCGTAGGTATTCAGAGTTTTAAAAGGCAAACAAATCAATATTAGTAATTATGCGGATACTGGAAAATACGATTTTTTCGCTATTTTTTTGCACACTTTTTACTTTTCGATTGTTAAACATGAATCAGAAGCTGTTTTTTTTGGCTCCCTCTTATAGTATTTAAAAAAATAATAATTGAATTGTTTAATTCCATTTTACGACATATTCCTTTAAATTCTGTCATTTGCACGAAAACATATTTAAAAAACTCATACTATGTTAATATTAAAAAAATAAACACTTAAAAAGTAAGGAAAAAGCCTTAATTTTCAATAAAAAGTAGGTAAAACGTTTACGTCCGAATTCAACTCGAAATTCTAAAAATGTTGACCTGTTACCAGGTTGTAATAGTTTTCTTTATGACATTTTTATAAGGTATGCGAACCTTGCTTCGCTCGACCCGCAATGTTTAATCAAAAATATTCTCGATATGGAAATCCTAAATATGGAACACGAAAGACCCGAAATAGTTATTGGATTCTACAAGCTGATGATCTCAGAGCTTTCGTGTTCCTTATATAGTGGATATTTTTGATAAAGCCATGCGTGTGAATATCGTATTTAATATTGAGATTGCAAGATCGGTGGTGAATTGACAAGTCGGTGTAACTTGGATTGTCTATCGTTCTGCTTTTACATCTTTTTTAATTTATGTTACGACTAAAATTTTATTATTTTTTTCATTAGCAAAGTAAAATCAGAGAAGGTAAAATTAAAGTAAAAAATGTATTTTTTTTTTTTTGGGAAAAACGTTAAAAAATGGCAAAAAAAAATTTGTGTTCTATGACCTCAAAATAGGAGGTGTCAAAATTAAGCAAAAAAATTCATTTTCATTAATCCGAATAATACCAAAATAATATAGGCTTGTTACTAATTTAAAGGGTTGATGAAAATGGCAAAATAACTTTTTTCTTGTAAAAAATTTTTCATGTTTTTGGTTTTATAATTTATTTTCTAAAATGCATACGCCACTGGAATTGATTCCCCCGACCCCACACAACCCGGGGTACTCTAAAAGCGACGATGCGTCATTGACAGAAATTTTGGACTTGAAGTATAATTGAGAGGTTAGGCACCCTTTACTATACAAAAAGTAACTATAATTTTATTCTAATTAGGCCTACCCATATATACAATTGTTTTATATATATATTGATTAAATTGTATTTATTTAAATGATTTATAGTGTGTATCATTCTTACATACTTCATAACAACACCGCTACTTCGTTCCTTTTAGTACTGAAATCATTATAATAATCGATTTATAAAACCTATTTGTAATTAACACTTTTTTCTTATTTTTGTATTTCTTTTCTTCAATAACTATACTTTCTTTAGTATTTTTTTATTTTAAACATGTGTTTACAGGCCCCTTAACATGCTTGTTTAAAAAAAAACAGTACGAAAAAAATGGCTGATACTGACGCATGCGCACAAAAAAATTGTGATGAAAAGGCCTATTTTGCCATTCATATATCAACCAAAGACTTCTGTCAAGTTGATTGTCAAAATCCATTAAAAAAATTTTTACACAATTAAAAATAAAATGGTTGCAAAAAAATATTCTATTTGCCTCAAAAATTAGTCGCTTTAACACGTTTTTTTCTGTATTTTATCTAAAAAGTGAGGCATGGAACTTCAAATGTATACAAGATGCAAAGAAAGACAAAAAAAATCATTTTGGAATTTGCGAAAAAAAATGTTTTTTTTGCAGCACTCCCAGAAAAAAATCTTAAAACTTTTAAAAGCTTATCCTTCACTTGTATTCACTTCTATTTTTTCGTAAATTTGATAAAATTTTAATATCAAATCTTAAATTTTGTAAAAGTATCTATGTTTTTCTAAAAACCATAGCCAGTTAAAATTTTTTACTCAACAATTTTCTTATCCAAATATTTCAGATGCCCCTAATTTCAAAAAAAAATACAGATATTGTTGCAAAATTTGGGATTTCACGATAATTTTGACAAAATTCAGGAAAAAAATACAAATAAAAAATTTGCTTTTGAAATTTTAATTTCTTTCTAGGAGCGCAGCAAAAAATTAACTTTTTTCCAAAAATTCCGAAATAAAAAATTTCTTTATTAAAGTGTTTCCCTTGAAGCTTCTGGTATACAGGATGTTTTATTATTTTTGTCGGAAAGAATTTCCTTAAATATTTTCAGAAATCGGCATAATTTTAAAAATTATTAAGAATATTTCACTCATGTATAAATTTTCCCATGACACGTTAAAAATAAAAAAAAAAATCAGCGGAAATTTCCGTGGTATTTCCACTTAATTACAAACACAGAACAATCGAACCTGTTTGTTTGTATTGTCAATTCGAAATATCAAAATCAGTCAAAATGAGTCGATTTGGTCGTCACGATAAAGAATTAGATAAAGTAATTAAAAAAACGATTTCAGTTAAATTTTGAATTATGCCTCATGCAATTAAAAATTGTATGACAAAAAAAACTTTTAATAACAATACACAGTATTTCTCCATTCTAGAAATATTCTCCCTAAATACCGCTCGTGCAAAAAAATTTACCAGATAATTTTCAAGCTTTTATAAAAATCGGTAATTTTTAAGCTCTCGTGGTATTACCCAAAAAAAAACAAAAATAAAAATAAAACTTCAACACCCTGTATCTACGAAACACATCATTTCCGAACATAAGTTTATAGGTTTTTTTTTAATTTTAAGTAAGGAAACTCGTCCTGAATTTTTTAATAATAAAATAATTTTTATTAATGAAACACCCTTATTTTAAATCCAAATATCTCGAAAATGGTGGCTCGGAGCGACTTCTACCAGTAAATCTTATTTACATGAGAAAAATGGAGAAATATATTTTTTATTTAAGGATTTAATTCAAGCAAGCATAAAAAAGTTATAATGCATCAAAAGTGTAAAAAAACGTGTAGGTAGCGCCCCCTACAAGTGAAAGTCCTACTAATAATAAATTCGAATTTCGCATGTCAAAGCACACCTAGATACCAATCTTGATTTAAAAATCGGCATACTTTCAAAAATTATTTAGAAAAAAACAAAAATAAAAATAAAACTTTAACACCCTGTTACTACGAAACAAAACATTTCTGGGCATAGGTTTATAGGGTTTTTTAAAGTAAGGAAACCCGTCCTGAATTTTTTGCAATACTAATGAAACGCCCTGTATATTTGATGTTGTACCATGTCCCCCCCTTTAAATAATAAAAAAATGAAAATCCCAGAGCCGCCACTACAACATGGTACTTTCACGTTAATGAGTATATATGGTATACCGGGTGTCCCTAACAGGTGGCTCACCCCTATAACTTTTTTATTTTCTAAGATACAAAAATAAAATTTGGTACATAGGTATATCACATAAATGTGCACTGTTTGACGTATTCAGCTGTTTTCTGTCATTTCCTGTTTAACCGGAAATGACCTTAACTTTGTTATTTTAAATGTGACACCCTGTATATTTTTGCTTATTTTAATAGGAAATGTCATTCCGAGTACAATGACACCCCATTTATTACTTTTTGACATCTAAGCTCCAAAAATTTTTTCATTTTTAATTTTCAATCCAGTGTGCCATGTATGCAATAAAAGGGCAAATTTTTGACAAAGTGTTCACGGAAAAACAGATGTGACCGCCTTTTGTTTTTCAGTAGCCTCTACAGACTCGTTTAAAGTATGCAAAATCGTATTCATGGTCCTAAGTCAATTTTTTCAAATGGACCGAGGGTGGCTCAGTGCCATAGCTAAAAAGAGTATTTTTTACCCACAATTTGAATTCACACAATTGATGTTTAATTTAAAAGTATTTCAGAAAAAATCACATTTTTTGTTATTTATTTATTTTTCCATAACACCAACAACCAGCGTCTGCCGACAGCGTTGATAGAAAACTAAGACGGCTAGGAAAACAAAATAATTGTTTGTTGCCATGCTGAATCTGTAAGATTCCCAAATTATCTAGTACGGGTATTCATTTAGTTTATTTATTACTTATTTTGTGTCAAATAATATATAAATATTAAAGGTAAATGGTCTAATAAAACTGTAGGTATTTTACTATAAACGTGTTAAACACTTTGTCCAAAATTTTAATCTTCACTAAAATAACGCATTGCTGACAAATTAAATTGTATTTGAAAACAAATAAATAAATAATAAACTCTTTTTAATTTAATAAATTTTCGAAATGAGCACCTTGTTGTCTTTGGCGTAATATAATTCTGTCAATTGTTTCGCGTATAACATTTTGAAACTGCCTTGGTGTAATACTATTAATTGCTGCCCTTACTCTATTTTCCAACTCGTTTCTTGTTGCTGCCGGTGTATTGTAAACCTCGTTTTTGATTGTTCCCCATAAATAAAAATCTAGAGGTGTTAGGTCGGGTGATCTAAAATTTAAATAAACAAATTAATTCCTACAAAGTCATTAAAAAATCAATTAAACCTTGGGGGCCATCTAACTGGTCCACTATTCCCAATCCAATTTTCTCCGTAAGTAGTATTTAAATAGACTGATACCATCCGCGTATTGTGGGGCGGAGCGCCATCTTGTTGATAAAATACGCCATTTCTATTTATTAGAGGGATTTCATCCAAAAAAATTCAATTTCATGAGAAAGAAATTGCTAATATCTTTCCCTGTCAAATGCCCTTCAAAAATTATGGGGCCTAAAATTCTGTCTCCCAGAATTCCCATCCAGCAATTAAATCCAAAACGTTTCTGAAAATTACCTTCTTCCATTAGATGCAAATTT
>JAHBCN010009276.1:0-35951 GCA_019359885.1 Listronotus oregonensis | reverse complement strand
AAATCTATAATTAAGGGCCAGTGATGATCCCCTGTTAAATTTAGCTGGACTTAGCAATTTTTAAAAAGTTAACCGGTTTAGAATATTTAACAAAATGTCAGATTTTGACAGGTTGTCTACTTAAATCATTGAATAACACTGACAATGACGTTTTGTTAAACATTCTAAACCGTTGTTAACTTTTAGCAATTGCTAAGTCCATTGCTAAATTTAACAACACGATCATCACTCGGCAGTAAGTGTGACAGCTGGGAAAAAACAAAAATACATAATAACAGGGTACTAGTCATAAAAAAATGTCGCCTTTTAAGAGAAGACTGAAAATTGGTACCCACCCCCTACCCACCTGAATATGGGTTAGGGTGTTTTTGGCACACAACCCAAAAAAACGAAGGTGATTTTAAGAAGACAGAACTTATTTTATGCAATTATCAAAACAATGTTTAGCCTTCAAGGCATTTAAATTTCATTAATTTTATGCTTTGGTCTCGATTTTTAGACTGTGATTTTAAAGAAGGATTTAGTCCTCGGTTTATAATTTTAATGGTTTTCTTTTTTGTTATGTAAAATACAAATCACATTAAAATTGTTTTGGTGTTTTATACAAATACCTTTATAAGGGATCATCAGAAAAGAAGCATGTAAATTCCTAACGAAATGGGGCTGAAATTCTGTGACCTACGGATACGCAAAATATGGTATAATATGCTACGTCAATAAAGCGACTAAATGGTTTAAAAAATTATTCAACTTAAGAGCCCAAGAAAAGTGAGGTTCCTTCGCAATATTAATGAGCAAGTGACACCCTGTCACGGTTTTGGAGTTTTTGTATTTTGTGATCATTTTTGTTGCTACTTTTTATAAAAATTAGATTCTCTCCGAAAAACTACTTTGAGTTTTGTTTACGAGAAATATTCTTTAAATATTAATATATTTAAGTTGTTTGTCAAATTGATTATTTAAAACATAAAAATAATTTTTAGTTTTACTACACCGATCCATATTAAACCAGAACTAATGTGTTTTTGTAATAAAGAAAAAACTTTTATAGGGAAAATTCCAGTCACGTTTTAAACGCAAAAACCGAAAATTCCTGGGGGATTCTGTTTCCTATACTTACTAATTCCGGTAAATGACACATTAGTATACCATTAGGTTATATTATCACCAACTTTTACCCTTTATAAATATTAATAAATTAAATATGTCGGGCGGGGCACAATTTGTATTATAGTCACGTATTTTTCCTTAAGGTAGGGCAGAAGAGTGAAATTCCCTAATATATTTTACTTTACTTTTACTCTAAATTATTTTACAATAAAAATAATATATATTTAAAAATTTTGATATTAAATGGGTTACATGTATTTAAAATATTTGTAGCACTCTGGCTTGTATTATATACAGAGCGTCCCAAATTGTTGATGCATATATTTAAATTCCAGAAACTGAAGAACGGGTTTTTAGCGAAAGTTTAAGAGCCGATTTACACATACGAGAATTACTGTCACGATTGTGCCGAATACTCACCAAATAATTATTTGGTTTTTACACTTATATTAATACTAACTTAAATTTATCCAATAAGAGTAGGTACGGAATTAGCTGAGCCTAAGAAAATATTCTTAAATGTAATAAATTCCTGGGCTTCGGTGAACTTTAGCTCCATTTTTAAACATCAATATTTTGATATATTTGTTTTTGTCACTTATTTGTTACACCATAATAAAACACATAGGGTCTGAAAAAATTAATTTTTCACTCACATTATCACCAAATAAAATAATTTCTTTATTTCCCATAAAAAATATACCAAAGTAAGATGGCCGACTAATATAAAAAGTGAGAAAGAATACCTACAAAATACGATGCGTTTTGTTTACGATTTTCTCCTTGAATAAGCAATGTTGCCAGATGTTTTCTAACAATTTGTTATTGAAGGTTGTTTTTTCCATTTACCAGAAATGAAGTTTATTTTTATAGCAAAAACTAACCAGAACTAACAAACTATTACCCAGTTCTGGTTAGTTTTGGGTTAGTGGTCGTTAATTTTTCTCATTAAATTGTAAATTTTTATCATAAATGCGCCGTCGAACAAAATAAAAGGCTGATATCTTAATTTTTTGATTTTTTATAGGCAAAAATAGGGTGAACCTCACTTTCAGATAATTACCTTATAAAAAAATATTTTTTGTGTATTTTTATTTAATCAATAATGCTTTAAAGCTAAATTTAAATCTTTTTCTTTTTTTTTTTTGATCCGACAACTTCGCAAATTCTGGCCTTATACTTAACCTAAAAACATAGTGTTTTTTCGACTTTTAATTGTATTTTTCTCTGCAAAAATGCATTTTTTTGGATTTTTTCCTTTTGAAATCTACTAAACAAAATGGGTTCTTTTTATCTGTAATATTTATTTTTTTCAAATTGATTGGTAAAATTAGTTTTGAAATTTTTAATTTACTTACTCAGTATTTAATATTCTTATTGCATTAGATATCAAAAACAAAAAAGTATTTAATAATAATAAAAAATATTTTAATACATTTTAAGATTTACAGTACATTAATAATTATCCATAAATCAATATCCCTATTTAAACTATAATGATCACTAATGTTTCCTGTTTATAAGTAAAAAAACTAATGTACCCCTTTTCATTCTTTTTTAGTAGCTACTTATGTGCCCATTGTTATCTTACTGATTATTTAACTTTTTTTGACAAAAATATGGAAATAAAAACAATTAACTGTTGCAACACCCAAAACTAAAAGCTCTCTCTTATCTGCCTACACCTAACATCATTTAAAGAAAACAGAGCTTTTTCCCTTTGTAATTTGTCGACCTTTCCAGATTGTGTTATGCTCATCCACTAACATTTGTTTACAAAACTAGCCTTTGTGTGCATATCTTATGAGTTATACCAACAGTTTTACCGACATTTATCGCAACTTTCCAACACAAATTAATTTACTATTGCCAAAAATACTATGAAAACTTTTATAAAAATTTTAGAGTTAATTAATTAATTTTCTTACATAAATTTTAATAAAACCGGCTGATTTTAGGCCTTTTTGAATCCGCAATTTTGGAAATATGTTAAAAATTTATACAGGGGGTTCCCTAAGTTATCAAAAATATTTCAGAGGTTGATTCCTCAAGTTTTTTTTTTTAAAAAAAAGGTCATATTAACATTGTCCAAAAATGTCTACTGAATGACAATGAATCTTTTCGGTTTTTTTGTAATTATTGAAAATTGATTGATTTCTTTAAAAGTTGATAATATTATTTGCACTCCTTGTCCAATACCAGGCATAAAATGCCTTTTAGCTTTTTTTTTTAGTTTTAACTTAGTTTAGGAGAAAAAATAGTATTTTATTATAAATGTACGAAAAATAAATGTTCTACTACCTTTCTAGAAATTGCCGTTTTCAACCCCCGAATAAGGGTAGAAAACAGCGCTTTACCTTTCTAAGAAAGGTAAAATTTTTACATCTCTGTTCCAGCCGAGTATTTCAATTAATTTTTAATAAATTTCATTTTTATTATTTTTAAGAAAAAAAAACCTTTTTTAAAAGGTCGTACTCTTTCTCGTATCTTTTAGGAGATTTAATTTGCGAAAGATTTAACGATAATAACTTAAAGGATTCCAAAACGTCCTGCGGAGTGAAGTTAATTTTTTTTAAGTTTTTAAATGTGTTTTTTTTTTTCAAATAAAAAAATAATTTTGACAATTTGTTTAAAAACGTCAATCATTATGTTGTAAACAAGTTTTTGGCAACGACAGCCTTTTTAATGTCTTCAGTAATTTTAAATCTTACCTTATACTCACAGGTTTTTAATACAGGTGTTTATTCAAACAATCAAAACCACAATTTAATAATAGAACACAAAATGTAAAGATAATTTTTAAAATTTTAAGTAGTGGCAAAAGTAATATATATATATATATATATATATATATATATATATATATATATATATATATATATATATATATATATATATAAATATATATATATTTTTAATATTTAAATATATATATATTATATATATATATATATTATATATATATAATATATATAAAATTATATATATATATATATATATATATATATATATATATATATATATATATATATATATTCCTCTAGAGTAAAGTCTTTTTCCTTCCTTGGATTAATAATTAACAATTAACTGTTATTTTGTAATGTACAGGATGGCGCCTTTTTGATGATTTGGAAAGGCTGGCAAATCTGATGGCACTTTTTTAAGTTACATTTTCGAAACAACTGCAACGGTAAAAAAAGATCGCGGCTAACTTAATTCATTTTGGAAATACTGGGCGTCTTTTAAATTTTGACGGGTTCAGTACACCCCTGTATCTCGGTTGTTAAAAAAAAAAATAGAAAAAAAATGTTAAAAAGCATCTTTATGTAGAATTTTATGTAGAATTCAATGGCGTACTTAGTTATTTTTTTTTTAGTTACAGTTGTAAAATATAACCCAAAGTAGAATTTTTCTAAATGGAGGAATTGCCTTCTGAAATTTGGCTGTAAATTGTTCGAACACCCTGTATGAATTCAGTAATTATTATTGCACCGCAATAGTATATTTTCTTGTATATGAGCTTCACTTATAGAGTATTGCTCTTCGAACTCAGGTTAAAATATAGGGACTGTTGCTTTCCAGTGAGAAAATATAGTTATAAACGAAAAGGGTCTGAATTTTGATGTTTTGGGCCTAAGGGTTAAAACGCGGGCAGAGTAGTGACAGTTTTCATTTGGATTTATGGAAATTTTCTGGAAATCTCTGTTTTTCCTGGTAATAAAAGAATAAACATTGGGCGAGGGATCAGTTTAAGTGAAATTGACTGAAGGCCAGCTCGGCCTTTTTTTGTAAGATTTCGAGTTTGGTAAAAAAACAGTGGCTGGAAAATATTATAACCTTTTGAAATCAAAGCTATATTGAATAAGAAATGCCCGGGTATATCAATAAACAGGCGAAGATCCTGGGTCTTATTATCACTAGAATGAAAAAATCTTGTTATCAGACATAAATACAAAAAAAATCAATGGCGAAAAATACCAGATGGCTTTCAAAAAATAACACAACCACACAAAAAATGGAAAGTGATTTATCTAAGGGTATACTAAAAACTATCTAGACAATTATAGGCAAAAATATAGAAAATTTGTTTTTTATTTTATAAATGTTTATTTACTAAAAAAGAAACACAAGAAATTAAAATCCTTCCTTGGAATTATGTCACAAGAAGTTTTTATTTTGTAACCTTAAAGAAATCTTTATTTTCCGAAAATCAACTGATTTACACCAAATTTGGTATGTGGGCGTTTTGGGGGTCATTGATTATAAATCCAAAGTCAGATTTGCAAAATTCAAAATAGCAAGTCCAATATAGGTTCGCTGATCACAAACCGAAATTTAAAAGGGCCCGATCCAAATGAGGGAAGATTTTTATTTTTTTCCCTCTTTTAATTAGATCCGCCACTTTGAATTTTGCCAATCTGACCCACACGTTTGTGATCAGCGAGCCTTAATTCCCCCATGCTAAATCTGGCGTGAATCGGAAGAGTTTTGGATATTTGGTCAGCCATATTGGAGCGCCATCTTGAATTTTGCATTCGGACGAAAAAATACTTAGAGATATACATATTGCCTGTAAAATAAATACCACTTTTTTTCTGTGTTGCTATGTAATTCAAAACTCCATACCTTCACTTTGATATTGAGATTTAAATAAGTTAGTTGAATCGAAATCGATAATAATGTTCATATCTTTTTTAATTTATTTGTTTCAAACGAGTCTCGAATTTCTATAATTTTGCTTTTATTAACTTTCTACCATAAAAGCGCAAAAATATTTTTTCTGCAAACTAAATAAACCAAACAACTGTTAAGAGGTTATAATATAAAAAGTTTTTAATTACAAACACAAAAATTTTCTTTGACATTCGAAGAACAGTTTAATTAATTTTCATTACATAAAAGAGAATATCCGAGCGATACCTAAGCGATACAACGAAATAGTTTTGTAACACCAACAATGGAGAAAATGGAACATTGTGATGTAGAAAATGGAATCGGCATTTAGGGATATTAATCATAAAAATTATTGCTTCCACACTAATGGAAATGGGGAAAATAGAGAATTTATTTTAGGGCATTATCCATTTATTTTGGGAAATTTGTGTTTATTGGTGCTATCTTACATCTTGACCTCTATTTTGTAATGGAAATGGGACAAAAGCTTGTTTTTGGGTGTTTGTAGAGCAATAATAGCTTTAAATCATTTTTTTCATTTATGTTAAGTGTTTCTATTATTTAACAAATACAGAATAGTCAAGCCCTTTAAACAAAAAAATTTTTTTGGGATTACTCCCTTAATTTTTTTTTAAATGGGACCACTTCAGTCCTGGTCCCTATTGACCCCTATGAACTGGCAGATCGGCTGAAACTGAAAAAAAAAACGAAAAACCCACAAAATTTAGTCGGCCACCGTTATCAAGATAAAATTGAAAGAAAAAAAAAAAAAATTAAACCAAATTTTAAATTTTGGGTTTTTAAAGGTGTTTTATTATCCTTAATGGGGAAAATTTGGGGAGAGGTGGGCGGGGGACTAAAAACCACCACACCAAAATTTTTTCAAGCCGCATTAAAATATTATATTATTTGGGTTTCCCTTCCAAATTCGGCGAAATTAATTTTTTGGTAAATTATTTTTCACAAATGACAAAATTGAGCACCTTTTTAGGAAAGGAAATTTCTATCCCTCGGGGTTTTGGGGATTTTTTGAAATATGAGTCTTTTTAAGAAAAAAGTATCAAACAAAAACCGATTTTGGAATTAAAGGAAATATTAAAACAACAAACCCAATTTTTAAAACATTCAGCGGGCCCTTAGTTTTTGGAAATTGGTTTTCTGGGGGTTTTTGAAAATTATCGATAACTTATCCGTTTTGAGAAAACATTATGCCCTGAACCCCAAATTGGCCTAATTTCGCGACCCATGGGCTCAAAATAAACCCCAACTAAAGTCTAAGTGCACTTATTTTACTTGGGGCTTACTTAAAGTAAGAGGTAAGCAATTTTCTTTTTAAAAAAAAAGGACAACAAAACCCCAGGTATAAAAGGACCAGAAAAAGTAAAAACTTCGGGGCTTTTACAAATGGACTGTAAAGAAGTTTATAAAAGTGGCAAAGCTGCAAAGAAAGAATTTGCACTGGCTAATTCTTCAGAGCAGAAGCCGTTAAAATACCTAAAAAAGTACCCTTATCCCTTATAAACCAATTATAATTATAAGGACAAAGGTTTCTAAAAAGGGTCAACATTAAGGCAAACGGCTTTATTTTGGAAAAAAAGAATTATTATTAATGAAAATTAGGAGGATCTACCACTTGCCCCGTACTATTCTTAAATCTTTTTTTCCCAATGGGATAAGGGTTAATTTTTTGGCTTATTAAAAACGCTATTGTAAGATTTTCTTTTTCAAATTATGTAAGATAAGTCCTTTAAAAATTTGGCACCATTGAAACTTGGTGTCAGTAATACAAAATCATTTAAAGTACAATTTGCATTTTAGGCCCTAACAAAACGCAAAACAATTTTAATCGTGTTTTTAAGTGTGATAGAAAATTTTTTTTATTTAAATGTTTGTAAATTTCATTAAAATGATTTTTAAATTTAATAAAATAAAAAACGATAAACCAATCTTTATAATTTTAAAATTATGAGCATCCAAATCTGAAACATATTTTTTTTTAATTTTTGGTTTTTTAACAGTTAGCTTAAATATATTTAAAAATATATAAATATATATATATATATAATATATATATATATATATATAATATATATATATAATATATATATATATATATATATTAAATTTTTGAATTTTTTTTGACCGTACCTGTATTTAAGATAATATATCAATTTAATTACAATTAAAACTTAAAAAAACTAAAAAACTGATATTTTTAATATATAAAAATAAAAAAGTAGGGTAAAATTAATAACGTGACACTTGTAATATTATGATCAAATTGTTTTAGTTTCAGTTCCTTAATTTTAATCCTACAAGAAAAATGATTAAAGGGTGTTTTGTTTCAAATTGGATGTTTTACCAGAAAAAAATGTAAAAAAGTTTGGACTTTTTTAAGAAAAAATATGTTATTCAAACTTAAAAAAAACGCTTTTAGCCCCCTGTTTTTGCATTCTTCAATTTTAAAAGCTACTTGTTTAATAATTTAAACAATAATATAATATTTGTCTTTAAAAACAAAGTTAAATAATATTGAACCAATTTGATAAGCCTGTATTTCCTTTTAAAGAAAATTTTAAATTATATTTCCCACCAAGTAGTGGCTTTTATACATTTTTTTTTTAGGACAACGTTTGTTGTCTGAAATCACCGTCCATACAAAGCCACAACACCGCAACAGGCATAATCGCAAATGAGTCTATAATGAAAATAGATTTTCTCTTATTAGGAAAACGCATTACCATATCTAGATACGCCATTATGGTAGACGTTTTGCCATTTCGTATTTTATCCACACAGATGCGGCATTATACCTTGTTATAGAGATTTTTTTTAAACTGCAAAAGGAAGATTCAGTGATTCGTTTAAACGGACGTGGCTTATCTTTGGTCTTGTGCCATTTAATGGATTTCATAACAGTTTGCGTGTATTGTAGTCCATAGAAGACATTTCAAAGTTCTAAATATATGTGTTTAAATATTAATTATTAAAATTATAGAGTAAAAAAAAAGATTTAAAAAAAAAGGTTTATTTTTTTGTAAAAAAAATTTTTAGTTTTAAAATAACCTTTGCTTTTGGGTAAACCCGATAGAACATCTTAAAACTACCTCTGTATAGAGAAACATGCAGTAACAAAACCTTTTAATAAAGGATATTAGTAAGTGTCTTCAGCCTTTTTACGAAAAAAAAGGGTTACATGACTACGAGGGTAGTTCTACTAAAACTAAATGCGCATGAAGTAATAAGGCTAGGATTACATTTAGTTACAAGAAGTTTCCAAACATTTTTAATCTCTAGGGACAGTTAGTTTAAACATCCGGGGTTTTGGCTGATAACTGCGGTTTCCTTGAATTTTCTTGTTTTCCAATGCTGCTCTCGGTGTGTGATTTTGGCATCTGTCCAACACATGTCATGTCCTTCGGTCGACATATAATCGAAGACATATCAAGAAAAGAAACTAGACCACTGTCTCCAAGTATCAAACCACTATAAAGGAAAGAATTTATAGAACATTAAAAAACGACTAACGTTACATACCAGACAGGATACGAACAACATTGCGACCACACCTGTATGCACTCCCCAAAACTCATAGACCGAACATGCTCCTAAGACTGATTACCAGCGCTCGAGGATCTCCTACCTATGAACTTGCTTAATTTTCATTTCCAATTCTCAAACTTTTTAAAGGACACACTACATCTTTTGACAAGGTTCGCAACACTGTGTTGAAATTACATCCAGGAAATGAATTTGTAGAAAGTTTATATACGAACATCTTAGTAAAAAAACACTTTGGACATCATTGGAAGTTGACTAAAAGAAGATGACCAGCTAACAGAACGGACAACACTTCCAAAAGATGCCATTATGGACCTCCTCGAATGCTGTCTTGTCAATTAATATTTCCAAGAAAAATACAGGTTCTTTAGTCTGGATGATGGACTTCCCATAGGATCCTATCTCTTGCCGGTAATATCAA
Organism: Listronotus oregonensis; assembly: GCA_019359885.1. NCBI lineage: Eukaryota > Metazoa > Arthropoda > Insecta > Coleoptera > Curculionidae > Listronotus > Listronotus oregonensis. Next base: position 26,185 of record JAHBCN010009276.1, on the reverse strand, counting down.
AGTCAACATTTATATGGAATGGTTCGAGGACCTAGCAATAGAGAAAGCAAAAAAAAAACGTTTAGTTTTAATAAATAAGGACGAAGAATAACTTTAAGAACTTCTATCAGAAATGAATGATATTTAACGTTTAATTAAGTTTAAGATGAAAAAGGAACAGAACAACCCTTTGTTGTTCCTAAATTTTAGAGTTTATAAGAGGAGTGCTCACATCCAAAAACAAACTTACACTGATCTGAACTTTTTATTAAATCACTCCTTCAACACGAAACGTGGAGTTGTCAGAACCCTCCTGGATAGAGCATTGACAATTTGCAACACATCAGAAACATTGCAGAAAGAAATTGACAACATGAAAAAAGATGAATATCCTAAAAAACTGGCGCACCGAGTATTTGAACAGCTTAGGAACAGAACGAATCCAGTACATTTATAATATTAAATTATGCTTGGTTAGCTAAATATACTAGTTATATCAGATTAAGATATTTTTTGTGCATCAGGACTCGATTGCGTCTATTAGGGACTAAGAATAAGTAGACTTTTCATTAAAAAAATAATTACTAAAAACAATCCATTATCTACTTACATCCATATTTCCTAAAGTAAATATTAAAAAACAATCTAATATTAAAATATTTATGTTATCCGTTAAGTCCGTTACTGGCTGAAATATTAATGAATAGTTTGGAAAATAAAATAAAAAATCACCCTCTTGTCGGAAAATGTCTATACTGGTATCTGGTATAGATATGTTGACGATATTTTGGTTTGCTTAACAGGAACACAAAGACAATTAAATTCATTTTTACAGTATATGGATAGCTTACATAATAATATTGAATTTACATTTGAAACCGAAACAAATAATTCTCTTAATTTCTTAGACCTAAATATTTCCAAAAATAATTCCAAGCATAAGTTCTCTATTTTTCACAAACCTTCGCATACAGATATAACAATACACTACAAATCCCTTCATCCCTATTCCCATAAATTAGCCGCTTATCATAGCATGATCCAGAGAATGATTACTGTCCCATTGGACCCCGATGATTTCAATAAAGAACTTAATACAATTAAACAAATAGCTATAAATAACGGATATTCTCCAAATATAATTGACAAAATACTAAAAAATAAATTAAACAAAAAAGCTTTCTCACTAATTTATCCAAAAATAAAAGACACACTTAAAAAGTATAAAACTATTACTTATATAGGCAACATTTCAGATAAGGTTAATAATATTTTGAAAAGACAAAACATTAATATAGCTTTTTAAACAAATAATAATATAATTAAATATTTAAAAAATAGCAAAGACAAGACCGAAAAAGGAACAAAAATGCTGTGTTTATCAACTAGATTGCGGCTCATGTCAAAAAAGTTACGTAGGCCTAACAGGTCGCTCCTTTAAGATCCGTATAAAAGAACATAAAAGAGATTATTTAAATAAAAAACAAAATTCAGCATACGCAAAGCATCTATTATCCAAAAATCATGCATTTAACGATAACTTTAAAATTTTACACATTGAAAATAAAAGCAGAAAGTTGACTTTATTGGAATATTTACAAATTAATAAAATTAGGAAAACAGGCAACATTTTAAATGATCAATTTGATGGTAACAACCCACCCTTATTAAATTTGTTCTAAATGTACGTAATTTCCAATCATTATATCAATAACTAAGTATTTTCCAAACCCTAATGTCATAAATATTATGTAAATTAGGTGTATTTATTTAGGTAAATGTCTCAACTTATTTTTTATACGACTGCTTTAGAAAATGGGGTTTTGCACACGCTAAACAAGCTTTGAAAATTGTATTTTGCGCACAATGTGTGCAAGGAAAATATGTTTTTTTTGCACACGGTTCTGTCTTTCAATATGATTTATTATGGTTTTTTATTGTTATGTCAAAAATATAGAAAACTCAAAGTAGGCTTTATTCCATAGCAACCGTCATAGTTTTCTTGTTTTGTTGATTAGATACCAATTTAGATACAAAAAATTTTGATTTCGCGAAAAATGTCCGATTCTGAAGAAATTCTAAAAAGCGAGTTTAATCTCGTCAAACCTACTTCCAACAAAGTCAAGAGATCGATATGAAGCCGAGTTACATCGATTTATGAAGTGGAGACAAGCAAATAACGTACAAACGTTTTCCGAAAATGTTATGTTGGTGTACTTTAAGAGCTGTCGAACAAATACAAGTCTTCAACATTATGGAGCACCTTTTCCATGCTAAAATCAACCCTGAGGGCAAACCAAAATACGGATATTGGGAAATACCAGAAGTTGCAGGCCCTAATAAAAAGAAAATCAGAAAACTATGTGCCAAAGAAGTCCAAAATTTTAGCGAGAATGATTTTTGCCGCTTCTAAAGAACGCTTCAGACGAGAAATATTTGCTAATCAAGGTAGGCATCACAGTTATTTTATTTATTTTATGGTGTCATTTTTTATAGTGAGAAGGTTTAGTAGGCAGGGTTACAATTCTGTTTTTAAATAGTGCTAGTTTCATAAAGTACTTACTTAAAATGAATAAAACAAAAAGACTTATCGGTATTTTTTCTTGTTTCAGGCAGTGGTGGCAGTCGGACTCTCTGGGGCATGCCGAAGAGAAGAATTGTGCTTCCTTAAAAAAGAAAATATGACGGATTTTGGCAGCCAATGTTAATTAAACTAGAGAATACCAAAACGAAGATGCCGAGATCATTTACAGTGTCAGAAGTCTCTACACCATCTTAAAAAGTATTCTGCCCTTCGACCTCCACTCCTGCAAACAGATCGTTTTTTTCTTTAAATTTTCAAAATGGAAAATGCACTCGTCAAAACATTGGAATTAACAAAATTGGCGGTATGGCAAAAGACATCGCCAAATTTTGATGTTGGAAACTCCAGAAGCCTATACCGGGCATTGCTTTAGGCGGTCGTCAGCCACAATATTGGTGAATTCTGGATCAGATTTGCTGGCTCTGAAGCGCCATGGTGGATGGAAATCCAGCTCAGTCGCCGAAAGTTATATAGATGACTCGCTTAGTAATAAAAAGGATGTTTCAGAGAGGATCTCTTCCTCTGTGTCGTCTGTTGCGGACAGCCACAACAGCAATTGAGTAATGAAGTGCCGCAAGAAAACTGCAATATGCCGACGACAGAGAACTGTATAAGCAAGGTGCCAGAAAATAGTTGTCTCCATCGTTAAAAAGTCGATCAACAATGCGACGATTCCTGCAGAAGTAAACATTACAATTAATATTTTAAAATAGTTATGAAGTTTCCTGTTTGCTAAATTATAGTCTGTAGTTTCTTGTTTTCATTATTTTTGTTTTGCGTTTGTTTTTAAAATAAAAATTTACACAAAAAATGTTTTTTTTATTTGCAGTCGTATAAAAAGTATCCGTTAAAAAACTTTCACACCGAGATTTAGACCTCGACTTCGTCTCGGTCCATCAATTTGTCTCGCCCGTGTGCAAAGAGTCGTTTTCAAACCTTGTTGTTTAATATACTATGTTAGTACCATTTAGACATCTGACGAAGTAGCAGTGCTACGAAACATTTCATGTTTTTATTTTTCAAAAAAAAAATTGTGAAGATTTGAAACTTTATAGTTGTTTTTTTTACGTATTTAATTAAAATATTTATTTTCAAGTTTTTAACTATGTCTAGCGCTAAAAGTAAAATCCCAAATTAATCCATTTTACAAAAATATGCCTGTAAAATATTTCATAATTTTAATTAAAGAAAAACAAAAAAAAAACTTTCATCAAAAGAGCATTCCAATTTAAAGAGATTTGTAAATACAAGTCTAAACTTTTCGCTGCCGATAGATTAATTAAAAATTATTTTTCTTAAAAAGATTTCCTTTCATTGACTGCGCCCAAGTCACTCGGATTTCTTAATTAAAAACACCTCAAACTTTATTGGAAAATATTCTAATTATTATTTGAAATGTTTTTATGGCACTTTTCGATGTTGTAATTTGTTTTTTTTTTTAATTAGTTTTTAAAAGTCAGCTTTGTTGAAAATACTTAACTTCTTTGATCCTATTTTTCTCGGAAATTACTTCAAAATACTGGACAATATATCGTTAGCTAACAGTGCGTAACTACACCTTACTTGTCATTACTGAATCGTGAGGAACTCCAGCATTAATTTGGTGGAAGCCAGAAGGATTATTGTTTACCATAACAGATATACGTCAAAGGTTTAGTTAAAAGACGGTAAGACGGCAATTTATTGAGATGCTTTTAGTATTTAACTTTGTTTAAAAGCTTTAGATATGGTATGCTTGAAAATAATATTTTTAGTTACTCGTAATGTGGTAAAAAGTAATGATCTGGATACGCCAGGGCACCTAAGGGACATTTGTGGGCATAAAATAAAAGAATCCATCCAAGTTTTTGTTTTTTTTTTATATATACTCGTATATTTTAAAAAGTGTCCATGGACATTAACTTCATCTATTACAAAAACGTTTAACTTTGTCTAATTCTTTAAAGTTTGATTTGTAATTGATGTGATAGGGCGTTAAAAAAATCATACAAATAATTTTGCTTGGTGATGTTTGTAGAGAAGCATATTTTAATGCATCTTTTTAAATCAATGGCCAACGTATTAAAAAAGTATCCTCCAAATATCTGGAATGCTACATTTAGACCAAGATAAGAAGATTAAGTGCGTTATTTAAAAAACTGGAAAAACGTTCATTAAAATGAAATAACCCCTATCCAATGATGTGAAAGTGTAAATCTCAAACCTTGCCGCAGAATAATCAGCAACTACTTACGGTCTGTTTTTTATATGGTGCTGAGATGTTTACACTGAAAGCTACCACTATCAACCGTCTAGAAGCTTCTCAAATTTAAAGGCTTCCTTTTTCTAATCTTTATGACAGCCTACGAGGGCTATATGGAGCGTAGGTACTAGGTGCCATGTTTTTAGATTTTTAACGCATTTTAACTCTCAGTTCCGTTATACGTTATCCCAACACGGAAACACATAGATATTGCATTTCACGGCACCTTCTAGACAACGCGATAGTCCCACTATGGACGTTATACAAATAATTACTACCTCCAAACTGACCCTATTAACGTCTGGTTAATGTCAGCCAGACGGGACCCACAGTTTAACGTGGGTTCCAAACCTCAGCCACTGTGTACCAACGTCCACCCATCCAATTACTAACCGTGAGCGGTGTTGCTTAACTTCGCGTGCTAGTCAGGGTCACTGACTACTATGCCGGAAGAGACCATGAGCCACAATTTAAGAGGAGGTCGATACCGCATTTTCCAGCTGATCGTAAAAGGAAGTAGGTCGACAAGATGTCGGCAGAAGACAGGCCTTCTGGCTTGGAAGAATCCGTGAAGGGATAGGGATACAAAGTGCAGAAAGGTTCTTTGGACTGACAGAACAAAGCGTGCCATTGTAGATTCTAACGTTAGGGGAATCTGGCACATCACAGCAGAAAGAAAGGGAAATACTTGGGCAAAATAACTAGATACGGACTTAACACATTTTTGTCCTGTCGGTTACTTTAAGAAAGCATTTTTTAATGTGTTTTTTTTCTTTCCAGGTATGGTGGAGTTGTTTGATACTGGTGTAGAAGAAAAATTAAATTAAATAGGTAAAGTATTTTAATTTAAAAATGTTGGCATGGTTTTTAAATATTTTAGAATTCCCTGATCGCGCAAAAAATAATTGAGCCAGTGGACTAGTGTCACCTAATAATGTGTCTTACGATAACAAGAAGACAGTTTTTTAACAGGTATTTTTAGGAAATATTGACAAAAAGACTGGTGGTATAGTAGCTACTGATACATGGGATATCAGTTCATTTTAATTAATTTTCTGACGTATTTTTTCTTGTATTTTCATTAAATCTAGAAAAGCTGGAATGATGATCTGTACATTTTTATGACTCTTCCTTTTTCGTCCCCGTTGTCTAGGAATCGAAATACGAAACAACACTTCACGGCACTTTCGAAAAACACGTTGGACAATATACATTAGGTACTACTTCTGTGTTGTTTTCTTTTACATCAGTCCAACATGGCCTACTTTTTTACATAAGACCATACAAATCGGCACCGCGATACCCCAATATCCAAGTACCAACTGCGTCTGATGAGGCCTTAACGTTGGTGCACATACATTAATTGTATTTTATTTACTATCTTTTACCAAAGTACACAAGATGACAATCTTTTTCCAACCTTTTCCTTCGAGAGCACATCTCCTAAAAATATGAACGTAAACCTAGCTGAGAAATCCAAAAGCGTAATAAATAAAAGATGCGACAAATGTAAACATTTCGGGGCGAAGTTTTTCGGCAAACAGTCATCATTGCTCCCTTATGGCGCTTAGAGTGTGACCCATATATTTGTTTAACGCGTTAGGTTGAGAATAAAAAATGAGAGAAGCAGACAGCAGCGGTGCCGATTTTGAGTTTTTAGAAGTACATTCTATTGATTATTTACTTATCAGCTGCTAAATTGGGCATAATCTCTCTTAATAGTATACCCACTAAATATTACTAACGTTCTGGGTATTCGAGAATGACCCCGAATTATTCGTTCGAATTTATTTTGTGATAAAAGCAGTTTTAAGCACATCTTAATAGAGCGATAATAGTCTGGCTGAAAATAGCTAGAAACAAAACACACTTGCACCCAGCACTTTAGTTTAACCTTTTAAAATCACAAAAGTTAATTTTCCCTAACTTTATTTGGAAAAAATAGTAATTTTTTCCGCACCAGGCGTTCGCTTTTCTGCTTTTCTCCTGGCTTGCTTTGACCTTCCCACTACTTTACTCCATCGCGCGTTCAACGCAATGTTTGTAGGTGTTTTATATACTTTTCACCAAAGGAGGTGAGTAAAGATCGGCCTTCGCCCATCATATTCGTGAAAATTCAATAAGTCCAAGTATTTTTATTTACATCTACAATGAATTAGGTCAAAAATCAAAATCCAAGTACTAAAAGAAAACCTTTAAACTTGGCATTTTAATTGAATTTTTGCCATTTTACACGTTTTTTTTATCTCTTATTAAAAAAAAAATCATGATCACTCAACGCATCAAAAAAAATGAATGCTAGTTAATAAGCTTATTAAGGGTAATATTACAGATAACAAAAATATGTTGGTGAACAAAGTGCATCATATAATTTTTTTTAAATAAAAAGTCATAAAAATGGCAAAAATTTAATAAAAGTGCTTTTGGTTTAATTAAGGGTCCAGATATTGAAACATTTTTACCACCTGCTTTGCAGAACCAAATTGTAGACGACATGATCTACTGCCAATCCTCCCGACTTCTGGAAATTTCTCTTTTGTTCTTTATGAACACCTTCTTTAAATATTTGATTTAGTTTAGCTTTTTTCCTGATAATATCATTTATTTGTTATTCCAGCACCATATTTATATCGCAAATTGCTCGTTGTTTATTCAGGTAGCGGCTCGTAAATCAGGAAAATACCTAAAGTGAAATTAATTACGATACTCATTTGAAACAATATCTTTAGGTCAGGCTGCTAACCCTGGAACATTAGCAAATTTGTAAAAAAGAAAAAAAGTGGTAAGCACAAAACCAGAAGACAAATGACAGAAAAATTTGAAAATTTTGTGTTAAATAAAAGGTTAATATTTTTTAAGGATAAAAGTTTACTACCTAAGTTTATTTTAGAAAAAGAAAAAATTTCACACCAGTAGATAATTTTTAACCAATCATAATCGGTTTTTTGACAGGTCACCCTAACAATGCATGTATTTATAGGATTTTTTCCCCAGGCTAAGAGCAAATTATATATATATATATATATATATATATATATATATATATATATATATATATATATATATATATATATATATATATATATATATATATATATATATATATATATATATATATATATATATATATATATATATATATATATATATATATATATATATATATATATATATATATATACCCCATCTGCCATCCGGATGAAATTTTTTTAGTAAATATAATGTGAAAACAAAAATAATGGGTTGCCTAGAAAATTATGGTCAAAACTATTATTAATTGAAAAAATCGAGAAATATTTGATACTCTACGTAATGTCAATTTGTTTTTTAATTTTACATGATACAACTAATATATCACTATTTTTTTTCCAATTTTATAATTGAATACTTTGGAAATTTTTGAAATTTATTATTAAAGAAATTATTAACACCTTTTGATATATTATCATTGATATATATATATATATATATATATATATATATATATATATATATATATATATATATATATATATATATATATTTATATCATATATAAATCTCTATATCTCTCTCTCTCTCTCTCTCTACTCTCTCTTTCTAGTCTCTAAATTAGTGGGAATGTATCTGGGGATCTTGGAAACCACGATAGATGAAAATCAGTTCAATGGAGTAAGTTTTGAATAATTAAGCTAATCACATACACTACATGGTTTATCTATTCAGGTTTTTGATAAATTTGAAAAAACCTGAACATACATTTCATATTTTTATAGGTGAAAATTTTTCAAATCTGTAAAAACTTTTTTTGGCCAGAATATGACCAAGTAGTCAATTTTTATTTTCACGTTTCGGGTTTTTAAGTCATCATCAACTTTATTTTCACTATAGACTCCATATTGCATTTTTAGGCAGGCAAATAGTGCTTTTATTCTGATGTCAACAATGTATAACATGTTATAATTTAGAGTTTATAACCTCATTTATTTTAAAAACCACAAATATTTTTCTCAGTTGGCGCCAGTTCGCTTAGATATCATTTTTGTAAACAATAAAATATTAGTAGTGGCAAAAAAGATGGTGAACAGATGGTTTACAGAAATGGGTTTCGCGAACATAGCTATAGCGTTAATACCGTGTTTACGATTACGATTTTTGAAAATGCATGTTTCAGGTTTTTTCAAAATTTATCAAAAACCTGAATACCTTACACCCCCATACATTCCCCACCAATTTGGGACACACTGTATATATATATATATATATATATATATATATATATATATATATATATATATATATATATATATATACTATATATATATATATATATATATATATATATACTCTATATATATATATATATATATATATATATATATATATATATATGCTATATATATATATATATATATATATATATATATATATATATATATATATATATATATATATACTATACAGTGAAGAGTGTGTACTTTTGATGAAGAGCACACAGGAAGAGTATCATTTTCAAGAAAGAATGTAAATCGTAAACATGATAATGCTCAATAATTTAAAGCCATCTGTTCAACATCTTTTCAGTCTATTGTTTACAAAAAATGAAATTCTCTTAACTATTGTTAAATATTATAAACTCTTAGTATATACGTCGAATAGCTTATTTACTGCTAAGCCTATGAAAAAAATAGGTTGATATTGTTCAAAATAGAAAACATAAGAAAATAAATTAATTTAATAGTTTACAGATTTGAAAGATACTACTTTTCGAAAACTTTAAAAATTTATCAAAAATACCTGAATAGTTTTCAATAATAAAGGATTATGAGTATCCCAAAACCCATTTAACCGATTTCTATCGTTTCCAAGATCACCTCGCAATTAAGGACACTGTATATATATATATATATATATATATATATATATATGTATATATATATATATATATATATATATATATATATATCAAATGATACAGGGTATATAAAGGATATATTAAACATTTAAAAGGGGAAATTAATTAAAAGGGTGAAATATGATATTGTTTTAAACCAAATATTATTGTAAATCTCATCATTGGTTTGACCATAATTTTCTGGGCCTTTAAATTTTGTCTATTTAATATCAGGTGGCAATGGAAAAATAAGACCCCGTGCTATTTATTTTTAAACCTTTTATTTTGAGACGGCATTGTTTAATTGATCGTCTTTATCCCTGCTACCAATTTTTCATAAACTTTAAGTGTTAGAAAATTGTTTTTTTTTTGTTCTTATGTTATTTTTTTATAAGTACCTTACTCGTTAATTTAGATTATGCAAATTTTATATATTTATATTATATATATTTATATATATAATATATATATATATATATATATATTATATATTATATATATATATATATATATATATATATATATATATATATATATATATATATATATATATATATATATATATAATTTGCTTTTAAAATTGGAAAAAATCCTATAAATATGCATTTTTAAATGGTGACCTGTCAAAAAACCGATTATGATTGGTTAAATGATCTATTGGTGTGAAATTTTCTTTTTCAAAATTTTAGAATAACTATTGGCCTTTTTAACCAAGACTTTCTTGTCTCTTTTTTTGGTTTTTTTCAGCACCTTTGGGGTGTATTTCTATTTGCTCACCAAACATAGATTTAAATGATATCTTTTCTTTTTTTAACATTTCTTAAACCCCTCAACATAATCTAATTCATGATGGAATTTGGGAGAATGGGGCTTTCAATTTTAGTCTTTTTAAATATTAAGTTTTGGGACCCGAAGTGTCTACCCTTTTACTACCTGTGTCATTTGAGTGATGGAGGATAAAGTCAAAGGTCAAACGTAGATAAATAATTCATTTAAATTAAATGGCATAAGCCTGTTCCTGAACACAAATAATTTAGAGGTACAACGTCTCCTGGAGGTGCTATTATCATTTAATGTTTTAAGCAAAATAACAATTCTAAAAGTTGTTGTACTTGGGATCATAGTGTAAATTTTATTAGATATTATTTAATTACTCGTACACAATTAACTGAACAAGTTGTTTAGCGTTGTAAAGGTAAGAGGTACAAAAAAAACTGTTGTAAAAACGTTTTGTGATTTAAAAAAATTTAAAAGCGTTGCCGATATGTCTAATGTGAACAGGACCGCTTGTTCCAAAATAGCCATAAACAAAAAAAGAAGCAAAGACTCATATCCTTTAGGTAGTCTATGCACAATAATTTTTCAATCCAATTTCGTTTAATGAATAGACATTTTTAATAATTCAGTATAGTCCTTGCTGGGGAAACGGTATTCGTTACGCTTCCGCACTATAAGTAGTTGCCGACAGATTCTGCTGTCGACTAAATGGGAACTAAAAAACAATAGGTGCAAATATAAAAATAAGGTTTGAACACCCTGTCAAAGAATATTGCTTATTTAGACACAACGAATATACTTACTGTAACGAGTTTTGGTTAGTTGTGGTATGTACTATGTACTATGGCGTGATATGCCACTGGGGTGTATCGGCACTTAAATCAAATTTTTGGTAATAAATTTACTTAAAAAAATAGAAAAATAAGGTAAAGGTCAAAATTACCCTTTAAACAGGCACTTATAGCATTAAAATCAATTTTTCAAACGTTTGGCGATCTTAAACATACATTATTATCTATTCCGAATGTTCACAAATATATCAATGGCTTATTAATTATAAAAAACAGTTACAATTTTTGCCCATAAACGGGGTACATTATTTTAGCAAAAAAAAATGTTTATATTTTATCAAATCCCGTAGAAATTATTTTAGAGCACTAGAAAAGTTAGAATGTTTGAAGTCAAATTTAGAAATTATTTTGCAGTTTTTTAGGACACCCCGTATCAATTGTCACTCCTGTGACACCCGGTCTAATAATTGACAAATTATATTATAAAAAGTTTAAATGGTTTCTTGTCTGTCCAGCTATTTCTCTAACATACCATTCACCATCACTTTTTTTAATCACTACAGCGAACGCCTGTCCCGTTCAGTTTTTTCCTTCACTTAAATTACACTTTACTTCTGTTTATTTTTAAAACTTTTATATATATATATATATATATATATATATATATATATATATATATATATATATATATATATCTATATATATATATATCAATTTGAAATTGACACAGAGAATTATTTAGAGTAGTTTTATCTTATTTAGCATTAAAAAAGCGTGTTTGTATAAAGTTGTCTATTCAAAAATTTGTTAGTTTTTGATAATATTGCCAGGTTAATATTTTTGTATGGCTATTCGGTAATACTTAGAGTTGGCTATAACAATAATAATAAAAACATTTCCCTTTTTGTCATATAAGATTATACATCTTTTCGACTAAGCAGAATAATATAAAATTCTGATAACAACAAAAAATAATAATAAATTATATGATATTATAAGGACAAAAGACAGAATAATGGTTTTATGCCATAAATCTTTTCTAAATTATCTTCAAAGTATTTAGACAATACATGATCTTCCAGCATATACTCACCTGAAGGGATAAAGCAAAGCGCTGGTCGCATTAGAAAGAAAAGCAGCAGCGATGGCCGTTGATATCTCTCTCATAGCGTACTTGATTCGCCGATTGAAATAATCAGAGAATCAGGTACGCTGTGAGAGAGATATAGCAATGGCGATGACTGTTGCTTTCTCTTTCTAATGCAACCACGTTTTTAGCGCTTTGCTTTATCCTTCCAGGTTAAGTATATGCTCGAAGTACATAATAGCCTTTTAAACAATAAGTTTTTCACGGATATTTTGAATTTATGAAAACTACCTGTATTATTAATACTAATAGATATGATAATGAGTTTAATTTCCCCGTCATACCCAACTAAAAGTAAGTATATAAATAAGATAAAATTATAAAATTTGTAGGTTTCTATTAAAAAATATATATTTTTTTGGCAATTTTCTCAATTTAATTTTTAATATTATTTTTTAAATACCCTGTATAATAAGTTATTCGAATATTGTAAAAAATCTTTTAAAGTAGATCCTTTTTAACAGTAAATCTAACTCATATTAAATAGCAAAGGACTTGTTATAGCAACATAATAACTATTTTAGGGCCTGCAAACGTCATTTTTGACGTTAAAACTTAAATATAATCAAAGTCTGCCTCAAATCTTGTGTAGAATCTATAAGTGAAATAATTAGGGTGTTTTATTTAAAAAATAAGTAGGCTGACACCTACTTCTGATATAACCGGGAGCGGCACCCAACCTGAGAATATTTTAGTCGAGTTGCTTCCATCGATATTAACACCTTCGAATTTTCAAAATTTTCCAAAACCTAGTTTTCGAGAAATTAATCGCCGCTGTTTATCATGGAAGACCCTGTATATATAGCATATAAAAGTCTTAAGGAAATGACTATTAATTAAAAAAACACCATTTCCTCACTAGGCAATGTAAAGTTTAGGAAGTACCATTCAGAGTTTTATTGCGTAATATCAAATCGTCGGTAATAAATCTTAATAGATCCATTACAAAAATATCCTTTATGCGTCTGTGTCAATTGCGTCATATAACGAAAACATACTTTCATTTTTATGACCAATAACATCATTTCTGTTGATAACATTTTTATTATAATATGTCAAAAATGTATTACAGAATTGGATAATAAAGTTGTGTATGTAGAACAAAATGTTAACAAAATTTTGTAGCTGTTTACTTTTTATTACAGATTTATTTTCATGGAAGTCTAGATGGTCATTTGAATTTACCACGAAATGTAAATAGTTTAGTGGAAAATACATAATTGTGTTTACAAGTTGTGAAACTTAAGTGTTCCTCTAATGCCAGTCCACAATCTTAAGTGAAGCATAATATTGAAATGTATTCAATAAAAGGTCCGTAGGTCTGTTTGTTATTTATACATATGTAACACTATTTTACACTTATTTACACACTTAGTCCTAAAACACACCTTTGACAAGAGCGCTTTCGTAAAAAAAGTGTAAAATACTGTGAAATATTTATAAATAACAAACAGATTTCTTATAACTATATCTTTATAAAAAGAGTGCAAAGCGACAAATATAACTTGTCCCATAAAATATGTGAAACTCATGACCAAACACACAGAGTCTTTTGGTATTTTGAAATGTATAATTCGAACAAATAGTTTTGCTACCTGTCACAGCCTATGAATATTTTTATTTTAAACTATTTTAACACGTTTTATTAAGTAACTATTACCTTTACGGTTGGCAGATCTAAATTTTCTGTACATGCTTCATGCGTAACTCCAAAAATGTAGACATTTTTTTTTAAATATTACTTTCTACTCTTACTTACTACTCACAATAATGCAAATGCTTCAATAAAATTAAAGTGAATTCTTGTTTTTTTGTAACGATTATACACACTTTTAATATCTTCGTTCTTTAAAATTGATACTAATAATTATACAATTTTTATAGTTATAAATATTGATGCCGTCGGTCAAGGAAAACGCTCGTGAAAACTGTTAATTTTCTGAGTTTCCTAATGCATATTAGTCCAGTTACTGAAAACCTGAAAGTACCCAAAGCTGTAAATAAATCTGTACAATTTTAATTGGTGGTGCAATTTTTAGGTCTTCGCGGATGCTTTTAAGCGAGAAAAGTTTATCACTATTCCGACGTTGGAACTCGCTGAAAATGGCCCCCCAAAGTCCCAAAAATGAGTTTCCCGCAAATATCTGCCAAAATATGCGAACTAAAGAATTTGTGTTTAGACAAAACTGAATCACCTCGAAATCTACAAAAATGGTCCCTACCATTTTTTTCGCAACACCAATATTTTTTGCAAAAACGGCCGTCGAAAAATCCATAACGTTCCACACTGGATAGATGGGGTAGTTTCTTACCGAATTTCTGGTCCACGGGTTTGAAAATGCATTGTTGTCCATCTGTCGTACTTTATTAAAAAGAAAAAAGTACATTTAGAAACTAGACACTCTAAGTTTCAAATAATGGGCATTCAAAAGCATTTCAATGGATGATGAGTTTTTGATACGCGTTTATTCTACAGAGTTTCTAGAACTCCGGAAACGGCTAAAAATGCAGGTAGGCAAAACAATTTTTCATCAAAACGCAAGAAAGATGGTGAAGGAAGTTTTCTGGGATCATTGAAAACTTGCTAAGGTCTTATTATAAAAAACAAATATTAATTACAACCCATTTTTTCAAAAAATATCAATAAATAATGAGTATACTTTCAAAATATCGTGAAAAAAAAATTTGACAGCTTTTTTTAATATTCTATAAAAATCAGAATGGACCCAAACTCATGCAATCATAGGTACAGGTTTTCCCATTCGGATGTACTTTGAATGAGTAAAAAATGTACATTATTGCCCGAGTAATGGAACAATTAGTCCGCCCGCTTATAAGTGAATCCATGAAGATAGCGGCATTCTAGAGGTAGAGCGGCACCTGAAATGAGGGGACTTTTGGGCCCCGTTATCTTGAAAACTGTCGATATTTTGAAAAAAATTATAAGGACCATTTTTGTAGCCTGCAAGGCAATCTTCATTTTTTGTTTAAACAAAAATTCTCCAATTCGCATATTTTGGCAGAAACGCGGGAAACCCATTTTTCGGACCTTGAGGGCCATTTTCAGCCCTTTCCCACCTGTTAATGTTGATAAACTTTTTTTCGCTCGAAAGCATCTTTGAGGACCTAAGAATTGCGCCACAGGAAAACTCTACAGATTTATTTACAGCTTTGTCTCTTTATTTACTGGACTATATCCGCATTTGTGTATACAATGTCAGAAATAGCACTACTTTCATTGGTGATGTGTTAAAGCGCTTGACCAGTTAAAATGCTTTTTGACACGTCAAATTCATTAAACATTTAATTTTTCATGTACATTCCAGTGACAGTCAAAGTCTTTTCGTCTCTCTGTTTTTGGATTTTACCGACAAAACTCCAACAGTATCTTGTATTGCTTTTCAAGATCAAAACTTTTTGCGGCAGTAAATACCTTGGTTTTTTTTGCAATTCAAAAGCTCTGTTGCTAATGCTCGAATCACTATTCCATTTTTTTATTAAGTTAGTAAAAACTGCAAAAAACTTCTTAACTATTAAACAATTTTAGTATTTTGACACAACGCTTTCCTCCACTTTTACAAAAGATAATAAATAAGATCGAAGCAACCATCCAAGGCCAAAAAATGTTTGTGAATAAAAAATATTTTTGAACAAAATAAATCCAAAAAAGTTACATTTTTTATCCTTAAATAACTATGAAGAAATCGTGGTTTTAATAGGGACGACGGTAAAGAAATTTTCAGTAAGATTTGTTTACTTGGGAGAACATATTTAAAAATTAATTTTGTTTTTACAAAAAATGAATACTATCACTAAAACTATTTCAAAAACCAAACAATAAATAAGTTGTCCAATTTAAAGAAATTTAATTTCATGTCGTATCTTTTTGTTTTTATTCAAATTATTTTCTTTAGTAAATTTTTCAGGATTATATCGGAAGAATACACAAGATGGCATTTTACACTGTTTTTTTTAATATGAGAAAAGCCAAAAATAAGGCCCTGTTCAGTTCTCGTTAGATGAGCCTGTACCTGAAAAGTATTTGTAACAAATTAAAAAATTAGTTTATACAGGGTAAAAAAAGTTACGAAGTAGATTGTAACGAAACAAAAAGATTCTTAGTTTAATAAGATGATCACAATTATAGATTATTACTATTATTGTCCACATGGCTTTTTGTAAAAAAAAATAATTACTGACATTATAGTAATGTATTTTCGAAATAAAAATCTAGGTTAAAATAACAACTTTGTTGTTTGATTGATTGATTGATGACATAAATACACAAGTTGAGGTTTTGTCCGCCTCGACACTGCAGCCTACAGGGCTTGTTGTTACTACGGGATCCGAATTAGAGAGAGAATCTGCCAACTGGATAGACACTATTTTTTTTCAAACATAATACCTAAGGTCAATGGGTTGCCTAAAAAATTATGTTCAAGGCTATGATTAATTAAAAAAAATAATAAATCATTAGGTGCTCCCTGCATAATGTCAATTTTTTTTTTGTTCTACATGTCAGTACTAATATATCAGTATTTTTTTTATTTCATACATCAAAATTTAAATAATTTCTTTAATTTTAAATTCAAAAAAAAATTCCTGGCTTTATTTATAAAATTAAAGAAAAAAATAGTGGTATATCAATACTATCATGAAAAATAAAAATTGACATTATACGGAAAGTATAAAAAAATACAATTACTTTTTTACATAATTCATAGCCTTTACCGTATTTTTTAGGCAACTCATTTGCATTATATTTTTGATAAAATGTAAGTTTTTATCAGGTTGACAGCTAGGTAAAGGTCGTCTTAAATTTGGATGTTAGTTGCTACAGAAATAATTAGTTTTCTGCAATAAGAACAATTGAGGGAGTCAAGGCATCAATAAGCCCTCGTATTATTGCTTAAACAAATTAATATTGCATGATAATCTGAGATCCTGATAAAGATCCTGCATATCTTATGTGTAACAATAGTGTTATGAAGTATTAATAATAGAATGAAAAGGGTTACCGTCGAGAATAACAGAGCTGCGGGAACAAAATAATTTCGTATGCAACTAATGTCAAGGTAAATCGGATTGACGTGCAGCTGTTCTGGAAAATAACGTTTTGGAAGAGGGTTGAACATTATAATGCAAAGCACAAATCTCAATGAAATGCGTTAATACGACATCTTGGTTTGGATTTGGCATTTTCACCGAAATAACGTATTTATTAAGATGATTTTACCCCAGAAGTCGGAATTTTAACCTACTTTGGGTAAAATTCCTTCTGTTTCATAAATATTTTAGTAATAGGTAAAAAATTAAAAAAAATTGAAAAACTTTATTATTTTTTATTCACTCTTTGACGCACCTAATAACCAAGCTTCGTATGGTGTTTTGATAAATCGTTTAATAATTTTCGTTTATCCCGTGTCTTAATAAAAGTGTTTTTTAGTTGTTATTAGGTTTATTTGGTATGTCATTTTTCTTAATGGTAGTACTTTTTTGTTAAAACCTTCATATATATCTCTCAATTTATTCGTAGTTTTGCAGGTGTTCAAAATGACGTGTACAGTATTTTTAAAGGGAAAAATTGGATTTAAATTTTAAAAGGTGTGGCATCAATAAAAAATTCTAGAAGGGTTAAAATGTAAAATCTAATCAATTATGGTAGAAAAATGGGATGCTGTGTTGGAACGTGATCGTACAATTCTTTAATCAACCCTAGAAATCGTAGCAAGAATAGAGGATATGGTTTTGAAAGATCGGCGATTAACCAAGAGATTTAGTATAGCCCTAGGGATTTTCTTATTCAGTAAAAGCAATATTTTGGATAAAGTTTTAGATATCAAAAAGTGCACACTGGGTGCCGTATTTAATAACAATGGAATCAAAACACTGTTAAATGCGACTTCCTCAGCAACATTTGAAATTTTAGAAAGGATAAAAAAGATTTTGTCCGTCATCATCACTATGGATAAAACCTGTGTCTACCGCCATGCTCCAAAAAAAAGGAGGGTGGGGAAAGTGGACCTATTACTTCGGCTACGAAGCGAGTTAGAGCAATACCTCCTATACAAGAAGGCCTGGGGCCAAATTTTACGCGTGACGTCATCACATCTGGGCCCGGATCATTTTCCATAAAATCATGAAATTGTCGCTGAGCGTGTTATTGACAATCTCATCGGGGGTGCATTCAATACTGTACTGTTCCATGGACTGGAAATTCCTCACAACATGGTGGCGTAGCGTTGTGCTTTTTTTAAAATTGTACTAGATCTATTACAATTAGACACTGACCTTTCGCTATTACTACAATAGCTAAAAGCCGAATAATCTATTACTTTTTCATAAAGATCTGGTTTAATCAATGAAACCCAACAGCACTCAAAGCCAATCCTAAAAATTGAAAAAAATGTAATCTAGTACAATCTAGTACATTTTTTAAAACAATTTAGTACATTTGCTTTTTTCAAACACAACGGGGGTTCTTTACTTTAACGTGAGTTTAACTTTTGCTTTTTTATCTTGTTTTTTTTTAAGGGTTAAATCATTTTTCTTTTCCCTTTTTGGGGGTTTAAAAGTTCAGTATTTTTGTGAATATCCGATAGTTTTTGCCCGGTTGCCGTGGTAATTACACAAAGGGGGCCCAAAAAGTTCATTTTTCGGTTTTCCAAACCCCAGCGACTAAAAAAAATAGGTTGCCATCAATTCCGCGAGACGATTTAGTCCCAAATAAAAACACTAAAGTGTGTGAATTACATTTTACTACGGGTGTTTTGGATTATTTCAGAGCAGGATCCAAAAACAGGTAATATTATCACAGTAAATTTAAAGAAGCCTCGATTGAGGGGAAATTGTGTGCCTACTATTTTCCCAAAATTGCCCTTCCTTTTTTTCAAAAAACACAACAACTCGGAAAAATGGGATGAAAAGTATAAAGGCTTGATGGATTACATCTTTTTCAAGCATTAGAACAAAAAAAAGAATTTAACGCTCAAAAAGATGCTACATGTTTTAATGATTTCTTGATGGTTTTTTAAGGCTGTTTAAACATTATAGTGTTAAGGATGGGTGGTTTTCAGTAGTAAATTCAGATAATGTAACATTATTTAAATTTGATTTTTCTCTGGGCCTATAATAACTTGGGCAATTGTAATTCATATGAACTTAAACTTAGAACATATTTATATGGCCGGGATGTGTGTTTCAAAAAATAATTTAAAGTCTCCTTTAAAATTAAAAATTTTGGGTATTTTGGAAAAGTTATTTTGCAATTAGATAAAACAATAGTGTCAGTTCCCTTGGTTTTTTCCCAAAATACGAGAACTCTGAAACCTTCCAAAAAAACATACCCAGTTCGATACCAAAATCATGAGTCTAATTCAGACCAAACCAAGCCCCCAATCTGACAACAAAAAGATCCTAAATTTTTTTTATAAATATTCTTTCAAATTTAAAAGGAGGGCCCGATGAACAAACTCAATCTAAAATTTGTGTCAGAACAGTTAAGGTTGTTATGTTTACCAAAGGAAAAAATATAGATATTCTACCCAGTACCATGGTTTTTTGTTCAATTTTGTTTACTATAAGTCCCCATGCTTATAAATATTTACGTAGCCATGCTCGAAATTTTCTTACCTCATCCCCCACACAGTAAAAATATTTGTAATACATTTTTAGGTCCCCATATTGATGAAAGAAAGTTCTTTTCTATCTAACATTTTCCATTATTTAACAGGTAAAAAAAAAATGTTATATTACTTTGATGGGTATTGAACCCTATTTGGATTATAAAGCAGGAAAAATACTGTAGGTACAACCAAATAAAATAATAATAGTGTAGCATCCTCCGCGTAGCATTGCATTTAACTAGTCCCCCTTTCTCCAAATCTTAAAAGTTATTCAAAATGTCCGTGTCCACAATTAAACTCGGAAATGTTATATCCCGTTTATTAAAACTATAATTTTAAAATTTAGAAGAAATTGGATACCTAGTAATTTACATTGGGAATAATTATGCAATAAATAGTAAGGCAATAGGGAAGTTTTCAGACTTAAATGGGCTTTAAAAATAGTTTTTCCACATCCTATAGACCCAAGGGAAAGACCTTTTTTTTACCTTTTGGCACGGGTTTATTATTAAAATGTATTTTTTAAAAACTGGGCAATTCGAAACCGTCACTCTTTCTTCCTGATTTTTAGACAGGTAAAAAAAAATTCCCCTTTTTTACTGTCAAAAAAACCCTGGAATGGAAAGGGGAAAAAAATTACTAAAGCATGGCTATTCACTTAGCTTAAAGGCTTTATATCCATCATCTATAGAAAAGACAAAATTTAAAATTATCCTAAAATATTTAATCCTTTTATTATCAAAGGCCTAAACGGCCCTTTTAAAAAATTTATCTTCTTCCCAAGACCAGAAAGACTTTATTAGCATTATATGGACATTTTTGGAAAATCGTTAACTTTAAAACTCCCAAGGGAAAACTTTTAAATTAGATAAGTACCAGGAACCTTTCACCAAATCAATCCCTAGCTGAGCCCAATAGGATCCAAAATTTTTTATTCCTTAAATCAAATAAAATTGGTTAGATACTTGAAACATCTAATTTTCCCAAATAACTTAACTGGAACACCACCATTAATCACACCATCCTGGACTTTTGAAGTTAAAAATTTGTTTAACAGAATTAGATATGAATTATTATTACTGGGCAATTTAAAACAGCCCTTTGGGAAGGGCGTTTTGGAAAGTACAGGCAATTAGCTGGCAGTATTACCATATCTCAGTTCCCAACTATATGAGTCAGAAAACAAGGCTAATTCAATTGCTGTCACTAAATCTGGGCATTTGGAAATATTAATATAAATAAAATTTTTTGAATCAGATTATCACACCTCACCCAACCCCAAAAATAGATACCTTTTTTAGTTATGCTTGAAGATTGATAGTTTTTACCCAAACTTGTTATTCAAGACTCGGATCTGAAGCTTTTCAGATCTGAAATGCCATTTCTTTTTTGGGGTTGGATCTCTGCTACATTGTTTTAAAAAAATCAACGGGAGTTTTGAAAGGGGATAATTAACAAATGAACCTTGCATTTAGAAAGTTCTGAATTTTTAACAATTTTTTTAAGTCAGGAGCGTCTTTATATCCTCGTAAAAAAAAATTAAAATATTTTGTTGGTATCTTACATTATTTTTAAAACTAATTAATAAATTTGAAGACACTTTTGGATATTTACAATAAAAAGTCGTTTCTTTTAACCCTCTTAAAGTATCATTAAAATGAACTTTTAACTCCTTTTGAGAAATGAAGAGCATAAAAAATTTGAAAAATACAAAAATTTTTTCCTCATGGCTTTTTCTAACACATTTCTTAAAAATTATTGCCCCTAAAAAAAATCATAATAAACCCAAAAACTAGGAAAAGAAAACTACAAACCTTTATTAATATCCAAAGCCCTCTTTCCTTTTTTAAAAAAAGAGCACCAAAGATAAAAGTATGATTAAAATTTCCAATGAAAGAAACCCCAATTATAATAAAAATTATGACAGTAAAACCCAATTATGACGGTAAACCCCATTCTCCTACCGATAATGACTTAAAATTTTCGATATTGCGTATGGAATAGGGGGTTTTTTCTTTAAAAATTTTCCCGTTTTCCCAAAAAAAAATCGAATGGTGTGCGGCTAAGGGTTCAGTTCACGTTCTGGCAGCCCCGTTTAAACGGAAAACCTAACATTATAAAAATTTACATAATATAACAAACTTGAACATAATAAAATTTCCCATTCCTGCTAAATATTTTATTGATTTGGAATTTACGTCACGCAAACCCAGGGCCCTTTTTTTGTATAAGGAGGTATTGGTTAGGGGTCGAAAATGCGGGGAAGAAGGTATTGGGATTTTTCAGGACCCAAGTAAACTTGGTTCGTGAGTCTTCTTTAAACTGGTAAAGCAATATACTTAGATTATTACGGTAACCTTTTGAACCAGTTGAGTGTAAAAAATCATAAGAAATAGTCTGGTTTACGGAAAAAAAAATCATCAGAACCATGCAACTTCTCACACAGGAAAATTATGGCGAAACTATTTTTGAGTGTCAAAGGGGCATGGAAAAGTGTTTAAAATACCGGTTTAGTTTTAATAAACAGCCTGTATATTATTATTTTTTTGGCTTCCTTACTTTACTCTGATTTTATAAATATACCTATATATGTTGTATATTTCTTTCTACCGTTCAACCAGTTTTTACTTTAATCTTTTTAACATCTAGATTGCAAAACTATTACCCTTTTTTTCTCAATCCAAATTTTTTATGACATTAAATTACGAAAGTTTAAATCGTAAAAGATTAACATATAGTCAAATTTTTGTTTTCTCAAACTAGATGTTTTAAATATGCAATATTTAAACTTTCTGGGTTAAACGGTAAAAAAATCAACTTTTTTATGTATATTTTAAAGTCAGAGTAAAGTAAAAAAAAAAAATAATGTACAGGGGTGTTCCATTTAAAAAACTAAACTTGGTATTTTTAAACACCTTTCCGATGCTCTTTTGTTTTATCTGATCACAAATTCTGACGGCTGAGTAAATATACTCCAACTGTAATTAAAGTTTCTTCTTACTCTTAAAATAAAAGCTCTGGTGGTGCTCCATAATATTCGGAAAAACCCTGTACATGACTTCAAACATAAACTAGTTTAATTAAAGACAAGTTGTTTGGGAATATCCACCCCCTTTCTTGCGGTTTATCACCCTCAACTTCGTTGATCACATTCAAAAAATTAATGGGTTTTGGGAAAGCGAGCAGACGTGGTATCGTAACCCAAAATTTCCCAAGAAAGATAATTGATGTCTTTATTCCCAAATTCCCGAGATAGAATTCATAAATTAGATCACTGGAACAGGTGTATTGTATAAAGGTTATAGTCAATGACAAAGGTTGAATGAAGGATGTTTCTTGGACTTGCATTGTCTTAATTTATTTAAAAATATTGAAACGCGTCGTATTTTTAAATAAATTAAGAAAATGCAAGTTCCAGAAACATTATTCATTTGTATTAAAAATTAGTTAGGACATATTGAATAAATAAAATATATTTTAAACTTTGCCTTTTTTTCAATTGACAAAACTTATTAAACAATCGGTTAAAATTTAAAACAATATAGTTAATTTGAAAAGGTTTTTGTTCCCCCAACTTTAACTAGCATTAAAAATCTCGATGCATTTCATTTATTGTCGGCATTTATGTTTAACAGCATATAATAATAATGTTTTAAATATGCCTTTTACAGTTTATTGATGTCAATTTCAAAGTCTTCCTTTTGGTTTCCCTTTCAATTTATAGGGTTTTTTCATTAACTCCCCTAATTTCTTTTAAATTCTTAGTATCTTTTACTCTACTTATATTTGTCCCCTTAAAAATTAATCATGTGGGAGTTAAATTTATTTATATATTTATATATAATATATATATATATATATATATATATATATATATATATATATATATATATATATATTATATATATATATATACCGGTGAAGAAATTACTACCCAGCCCTTTATTTTCTTGAATGGAAATATATAGCTTTCAAATTTTAAGATAACATATTATATAATAAGCTGCTGATTTTAAATATTATAACAAGTGCCTATCACTTCCGGTTTAACCGGAAACGATACCAACTTTGATTTTTTTAATGGAACACCCTGTATATTTTTCAAAACTTGGATTCTACGGATTATTTCTGATGTAAAATCCATATTATATCTCATACCTATCTCTGTTAGTTTTTGAGAAAATGACGATTAAAGATGTCCAAACTACCGCACATTATGCAGTTTTATGGGAAAACAAATAAATGTTATAAAAATTTATTATGTTTAATTTAATTATTTTTGAAGACTCTATCTAAGGAGGTCATAATAAAACTACTTCCGGAAGTGCTTCGAAAATTGACTTTTTTAATAATGTTACTTCAAAAATATTAATACAACACCCTGTATATTTTTCAGAATTTGGATTCTACAGATTTTTTCTGATATAAAATCTATATTATATTCTATACCTATCTTTGTTAGTTTTTGAGAAAATGGCAATTAAAGATGTCCAAACGACCGCATATTATGCAGTTATAGGGGAAAACATTTTTCTTAAAAACTAACAAAGATAGGTATAGGATATAACACAGATTGTATATCAGGAATGACCCGTAGAATCCAAATTTTAAACAATATACAGAGTGTTGCATTAAAATTTTTGAAGTGACATTATTACAAAAGTTAATTTTTACAGCATTTCCGATAAAGCCGGAAGTAGTTTTATTGTAACCTCCGCAGATAGAGTCTTTAAAAAGAATAACATGTAACATTATAAACGTTTATAAAAATTATTTGTTTTTCCATAAAACTGCATAATGTGCGGAAGTTTGGACATCTTTAATCGCCATTTTCTCAAAAACTAGCAGAGATAGGTATATGATATGATTTGGATATTATATCAGAAATAATCCGTAGAATCCACATTCTGAAAAATATACAGGATGTTCCATTAAAAAAATTAAAGTTGATGTCGTTTCCTGTTAAACCGGAAGTGATAGGCACATGTTATTATATCCAATATCGGCATTTTATGATATAATATGTTATTCTAAAATTTAAAAAAATTATTCAAGAACATAAAAGTCTGGGTAGTGATTTCGTTGTCACCCGGTATATATATATATATATATATATATATATATATATATATATATATATATATATATATATATATATATATATATTTTTATTTATTATATCAGATGTATTTATGGAAACTTTAAAAATTATTAAACTAAGTTAAATAATTCCAACTAAAATTTTATAAACTAAACCATATTTTCCAAATCCGTAACAATTCTAAGCACTGATAGTTTTTCCATGGATCTGGCCAAGTTCGTTAATGATAATGTCGCATCTTTTTTGTACTGACTCATAATATCCTAATCCTAGAAATAACTTGACCAAAGTATCTGAAAATACTCCGACAAAAGATATTTAAGATATAGGATTTCGCTTTATTTTAAATAGTGTTGTGGTCAACGTCGCGTCGCCTGAAAGTTTTTTATTGAAAGTTTTAAGTTTTTGAAATTACTTCTTTATATTCTTTACATGGAAAACTTTGTGGCAGTTTCTTCAAGAAACTGGACAAGTTCTTTAAAATAAGTCTATATCTACCTTTGGGACATATTATGTTGGAAAAAACTTGTCCAAAATATTTGATATTTTTTTGATTTAAAAGTGACATGATCATAAATCTGCTGTTAGTTTCTTTAAAAATTCTTTAAAAGGATTTTTCACACTTAACCAAAAACTTGCTCAAGATATATAATATTCCCTTTCATGTAAATGGTACTGTGTTCGAAACTGGGATAGTAGTTTATCCACGGAGTTACAAAAAATTGGGAAATTTTTTCCCTAACCCAATATACAAACAAAAATGCCCCAAAATTTTATTTTCTTTTTTTGCTTTAATCAAATATTACTGTGATCAAAAACTGGAAAACTAGAACCTTTTTCATAGAACTGAGCATTTTTATTCTGCATCATCTAGTAACCTATCATACTAAAACTGTATTTAAGATAAGAAATCGGATATTTCCTTTCATTTAAAAATTTCTGTAATAGTAACTTCTAATTTGGATTTAAACTTATTTAAAGGGTTTTTCCAAAAGGGTCACCTCAATCCTGGGAAAAGAGATAAATATAGTTAAATGCCGTTGATATAAAAAGTAAAGTGGGAAAA
>JAHBCN010009275.1:32500-35616 GCA_019359885.1 Listronotus oregonensis | reverse complement strand
AACGCCAAAGTTCATGACCGTACATTGTGTTTTCTTTTTTTTGGACGACACTTAAATTTTATTAATATTATTTTATAAAAATAAATTGAATTTTAAAATAAAACATTAATTTTAAACTTTCTCCGGATTGACGGTAGAACTAGTTGACGGTTTTTACTTTAATTGGTCAGCAGCCATACATGTTTCTAAAAATAGTGTATATAATAGAATTTAATGTCTAGTACCAAAGTAAAAAAAATTTTTTTTTTACATACTTTCAAAAATATTCCTGTAAAAGAAAAATAATTATTTATTAAATAATTAATCATTAAACGAGACTCAAAACTTTAAAGGCGTTTTTCTTGAAACTATGTTTTTTGGAACGGTTGACATGATATCTCAAGTTTCAGTGGATCGCTTTCCTTTAAATTTGGTACAGAGCTTCTAACTTTTTGTCGCTATTGTTTGACGAAAGCTTTTTTGAAAAAAATTCTACTATTTAAAAAAAATCCCAATTTGGAAATATAAAGAAAAAAACTCTTTTTTAACATGGCCGCCATTTTACGAATGTTTTTTTTGCAATACGATCTCGTCAAACGAAAACTACGTCCCTACTCGTTAAGAAATAATCAAGATTTTTTTTCAGATAATTAATAGGGTGGAATCTGTCAACCAGGTGGCAGCCTTTTTTTAAGTCTCCACTTTGCGGGCCTGCACTTTTATAAATTTTGACTTTTTTTACTAATTTTTTTTGTGCCCTTTAAACATAAATAAACAACTAATAAAAAAACCCGATGGTAAAAATCTTTACCGTTTTTTTTACAGGGTTTTAAAAAAACACCCAAAAATTTGGCCCTCTAGACTAGAATACCCCCTTAAGTTCTGGCGCTCCTTAAATAAATTTTATTTAGTTTGACTTGGTATTTATTAGTATTTGATAGTTTGTTTATATTTGGTTTTACTTAGTTAATTGTTAGAGCGCAGATCATAATTTTAACGTTTATTATTATAATTTCTATTGAATTTCGGTAGGCTCTAGGTAAAACTTTTTTAACAAATTTAATTTAAAATAAAACACTGGTGAAAAGTTTCACAAATTTTTATTCAGATGATCTGCCCGTGTTTCTTCCGCCTTTTTCAAAGATTTTTTAGGAAGAATGACCAAAATAAATAAAATTATTTTAAACTTACACAGATGGCCTATAGTAAACTTTTTTAACTAAATTATTTAATTCATCTAAGATGGGCGTACCTAAAAAATTTTTGAGTTTTGTTAAGTTGTCTTTATTGCTTATAGATTTTTAATGGCCAAAATTTCCCAAATAATCCATTTGTTTACCCTTCTGAATGTTATGTTAACTACACCCCCATTATTAAAAAAATGATTATTGTCTATCAGTGTTCCCAAACCGGTATTTCTCTTGCTTTTAGAATTGAATTTCTGTGTTCTTTTATTCACCCCAAAGAACCCCCTTTTGCCCTATAGGTTGCTCCATCATTACAACATATTTTATATTTTCCCGGATTTTGATTCTTAGGACTTTTTTTTTGTTATTTACTAAAACCCTTGCCAAATTATTTTTTTTAAACGAAATAAAATTTAATTTCCCTAATTTGAAAATTTTTTAAATTTTATTACTTATACCAGAGACATAATTTAAGCAAACCATTTTTAGCATTACTATCATTTGATAATGTGTGTATAAAAATGCTTTTGAATATTTTTATGTTTTTGTTTTCTTATCAGTTTGTTGATGATTGCGGACTGTATCCATTATTTGTAGCTATTGTTTTTATTATATTGACTTCTTTTAGGTAGTTTTCTTGGCTTAATGGAACACTTAATAACCTATGAATCATACTATGGAAGGCCGACATTTTTATTTGCCAAGACTGGTTAGAATTTGCATGTATAATTGTATCTGTTGTGGTTGGTTTACGGAAAATATCAAAATCGAATGATTTTTTACGGCTAATTTTCAAATCTAAAAAGTTAAGTGAGCTATTTTCTTCCGTTTCTATTGTGAATTTAATATTTTTGTTGATGTTATTTATGTATGTTAAGAATTGTGAGAGTTGTCTATCTGTTCCAGTCCATATACAAAAATGTCATCCACGTACCTAGCCCAAAAGTAAACATATTTACACAAACTTTCATTCAAATTTGTGAAAACAAAATTTTTTTCAAGTTAGCCATAAACACTTCGGCTAAGAGTGGACTTAAAGGGCTTCCCATAGGGAGACCGTTAGTTTGTTTATAAATTTTATTATTAAATTTAAAATAATTCTGATCTAGACATATTTCTATGCTTCTATTAGGTTTAGTTGATTGGAGTATGTTAAATTACTATTATTGATTAATTTTTTTAAAATAGACTTTACTGGGTATAGGTATTGAGGTAAAAGGCTTTTTACGTCGAACGAAATAAATTTACTGTTATTAGGTAGGTTCTTAAGTTTTAATTTATCTACTAATTCTAATGAGTTTTTGACAGAATATGGAGAGGTAAGTCGATGACCTTTGGTAAGTTAGAAGAGAGGTCTTTGCATAAATTGTAAGACGGGGCCTTAATATATGAAACGACCGGTCTCATTGGTATATTATCTTATGAAGTTTGGGCATTCCTTATAGAACAGGTGCTGTTGGGTTCATTACTCTTAGAGAATTAGGGTTATTTACGTTAAATATTTGCTTGTAATTGCTTATTTTTTGTTTATAGATCTATGGAAGGTTGCGGTGGGATCCGATTTTAATTCGACAAAATCATCAGAGCTTATTAAGTTTTCCATTTTACTTTTATAGTGTATCTGTCATGATAGTGAGGGTATTGCCTTTATCGGCTTTGCTAATGATAAGATTATTAGAGGCTATTTTGTTTTTGATCTGTTTTATAATTTTATTTTCTGTGTTGGTGTGTTTGGGGACATTGTTACTATTGAATTTTGAGCTATTATATATTTATCTTGTAAGGGTTTTTTGGGGACATCTAAAATTAATTCGGTTTTGGCTGCTAACATTTCTATGTCTTTGGCATTACATGTGTTTGGACAATATTTAAGGCCTTAGAATCAGCAATCCGGAATATATAAAATATGTTGTAATGAGTGTGACGCAACCTATATAGGGCAAACAGGGC
>JAHBCN010009275.1:0-27500 GCA_019359885.1 Listronotus oregonensis | reverse complement strand
TTTTTTAATCAAGGTATAAATTCGTGGCTATTAACGCATCCTGGATCAACTCTATCTATTTACGATCTTCCGCTTATTGGTTTACAATCTTGGGATCGGGCTGCAACACCCACAAACATAAAATCGGGTTTTAAATGCACCGGTATTGTACC
The DNA here is from genome assembly GCA_019359885.1 of Listronotus oregonensis. Classification (NCBI taxonomy): domain Eukaryota; kingdom Metazoa; phylum Arthropoda; class Insecta; order Coleoptera; family Curculionidae; genus Listronotus; species Listronotus oregonensis. The sequence goes on along the minus strand of JAHBCN010009275.1, from coordinate 27,348 downwards.
TTTTGATAAAGGTATTTTTAAAGAAGATGACTTTTTGTCAGCTTACGTTACAGATCGTGATAACCCCAATAATGAAACGGGTGACATAGATAACATGAACAAGTGGATAAAAATCTGCCGTCAACTTCCCAAGGCATTCGTTTACAGAATAACTTAATGACATCAATAATTTTTAGTCATAACGAAAATGCTAGTCAGATATTAACTTCGAAGGGCAACAGCGATAGCTTATGTAATAATTCAGGGAACAATCTTTCAGGTCTTGAGGAAAAGGATAATCAGCCATCGACTTCACAAGGCAATTTATCTAATAAGCCAACACGAATAGCCAGTTCAAATATAAACATTTTTGTTTCACCGAAATCCTACGCCCTTTCCCCAAAGCCCCTAAAAGAAAAGAATCTGGTAGGGCCAGAAAGCGTGGCAAATGCATGATTGCAACTGATACGCCAGAAAAAATGAAATTGAAGAAAAACAGGCTAAGAAAAAACTCAAATTGGATAAAGTTAAAGCAGTAAAAAAGAATATTTGCAAAGATGACAGTGATGATGAAGAACCTAGTGAAATTATATATAACGATAATTCCTCAGATGATGAGTTAATTTTTGACAGTGATAATGAAGATATGAGTGTACAAGAGATCCCAGAAGGAAGCTATATAATAACAAAAGTCCATGGAAAATGCACAGTCAGAAATTATGCTGCAAAAATATTAAAACAACGTGCCGACGGATATGAAGTTAACTTTTTAAAACGACATGTTTCTTCCAATAGATTTACATTAAGATTAGAAGATGAGGCTTTTGTGCCATGGTCAGATATTTTATGCAAACTACCTCAACCAATTAGCGACACCCGGGAAAGATTTAAGGACATGCTATATTTTAACATGAACTTAATTAAATACAGCCTAAATTAATAAGAACACAAATATTTGTTCTTCAGTTACAGGTCTAAAAGAATTATTTTTATGTTACAATTTTGTGTTTTTAGTTGTATTAAATAATTTTTGTAATAAAATTATTTTTTTATTCGAAAAAAATATTTTTACCTTTGTCCAAAGTCTCCCCGTGAGCGGGGAGACTTTGGACAACTGCAACTTGATATTAAAAGAGAGTTTTTATAAAAACTAGTTTATAGATCTGTACATTAGGCCTGTAAATTGTTAACCAATATAGACTACTAATCATACAATATGTTATTGTATTAATTATATTTTGGATCTTTAAAAAATATATAAAAAAGTGAAAATTGTCCAGAGTCTCCCCGCTCTCCCCTATTTAGAGCAATCAACGGTTAGTAAAATCCTTGCCGAGACCACCAACTGCATCTACGAACATTTTATTCATAGATACATTCATTTTCCTAGGACAAGGCAGGAAAAAGCTATCGTTAAAGAACAGTAAGTAACAATTTTATTAAGTATTTAATTTATTTTTAATTTATAAACTATTTTCTAAATTCTTTGAAAAATACAGTTTTTCTGGTGTAATTGGAGCTAAAGATTGCACCCACATAGCAATTGTAACGCCATCTGAAGATCAGACCGTCCGGCAATTGCATATTTAAATAGAAAAGGGTTTTACAGTTCAACTGGTAATATATAGTAATTTTCGTTTTTTATTTGCTTATTATTTTTTTTATCAGTACTTTATTTTTATATTAGAACTATACACTCTGTGTTTTTAGATTTTGTGCCGTGATGTCGATTAAAAAAAAATAAATTGCATTGCTACGTTTCCTGGCCCAGTTCATGATACTGCTATTTGATCGATAAGTACTGTTTGCCCACACTAATGGAAAGCTACACAAACAACGATAATTTATCTTGGCTAATTGGTAAGCATAAAAAATTATTATCTAAATATACTTAGTACCTTCGGCCGTCCAGGCCGGGGAGATCTATTGCCATAGAGGTTACAACCTTATTAAAACTTCTGCAATCTTAGTAATAACTAACGGTTAAACAATTATAACTCTACATATACTTAAAAAATTTAAAACTATACTAAAAACAACAGAAACTTCAAAATACGGCTGAAAATAAAATCTTAACACACAGCCAACTTCGTGTTGACTAACACTAGTTTAAAATGGCATATTAAAATGGTTCTGTAAAAATTTAAAATAATTTGTAACAGTTTGAGGGAAGGAGATTTATATTACTATGATTATACTATTATATATGTAGATGTATCCAGTTAGGTGTGCTTTAATGTGCTATGAGGAGCATACAAATAAAAAAACATTTAAGTCGTAGAGAGCCATTAGTAAGAGATCAATATACGGGGTATGTAATCAACCGAATAAGTAATCATAAAAATGCAATATTTTTTTCCTTCTTTTTTCACTGTTTTTATTGAGAAAAAAATCTATTATAATTTATTTTATAGCGTTAACATTACGTTTGTGTACATAATTAATTTGGTATGTAGACCCTATACATTCAAAATAAAATAGGCTAAAAAGGTTTGTAACTGAGGTTTTAAACGCTAGCCCCTCTCCCCTTATCCATCCTATTCTTATCTACTTCTCTGATTGGCGGTGTAACAAATAATATTTAGGGCTACTGTTTGTACATTTGAGGTAATTCAGGCTATCTTTTAGAACCATGGCTTCTTACGCCTATTGACGATGGCGATGAAAATTCCCCAGAAGATATACTGCCGCACAAATTAGGGCAAGAATTTGCATCGAAAGATGTTTTGGAGTTCTAAAGCAGAGGTTTTGATGCTTGTTAAAACAGAGAACGCTTCATTACAGTCCTGTAAGAGCAGCAAAAATTATTTATACATGTGTAGTATTGCATAATTTATCAATAATACACAGAATTCCTCAACCTGCCCAAGAAGACCCCAATATAGACCTGATAGAGGCCACCAAGATGAGGAAATGAACGTTAACAAGATTTCCGCATTATAAATTTTATATATTTTTTTAAACTATACTAAAAACAACAGAAACTTTAAAATACGGCTGAAAATAAAATTTTAACACACTGCCACCTTTGTGTTGACTAACACTAGTTTAAAATGGCATATTAAAATGGTTCGTAAAAATTTAATATAATTAATTAATTGGTATGTAGAATCTATACATTCAAAATAAAATAGGCTAAAAAGGTTTGTCAGTGAGGTTTTAAACGCTAGCCCCTCTCCCCTCATCCCTCCTATTCTTATCTACTTCTTTGATTGAAAGTGTAACAAATAACATTTGAGGCTACTGTTTGTACATTTCAGGTAATTCAGGCTATCCTTTAGAACCATGGCTCCTTACGCCTATTGACGATGGCGATGAAAACTCCCCAGAAGGGCGGTATACTGCCGCACAAATTAGGGTAAAAATTTGCATCGAAAGTTGTTTTGGAGTTCTAAAGCAGAGGTTTTGATGCTTGTTAAAACAGAGAACGCTTCATTACAGTTCTGTAAGAGCAGCAAAAATTATTTATACATGTGTAGTATTGCATAATATATCAATAATACACAGAATTCCACAACCTGCCCAAGAAGAGCCCAATATAGACCTATTAGAGGTCACCAAGATGAGCAAATGAACGTTAGCAGTATGTTTAAAAAGATTTCTGCATTATAAATTTTATTATTTTTTTAAACTATACTAAAAAAAAACAGAAACTTTAAAATACGGATGAAAATAAAATTTTAACACACTGCCACCTCTGTGTTGACTAACACTAGTTTAAAATGGCATATTAAAATGGTTCTGTAAAAATTTAATATACTTAATTTATTGGTATGTAGAGCCAATACATTCAAAATAAAATAGGCTAAAAAGGTTTGTCAGTGAGGTTTTAAACGCTAGCCCCTCTCCATCCTCCATCTCCATCCATCCTATTCTTATCTACTTCTCTGATTAGCATGGTAACAAATAATATTTGAGGCTACTGTTTGTACTTTTGAGGTGATTCAGGCTATCCTTTAGAACCATGGCTCCTTACGCCTATTGACGATGCCGATGAAAATTCCCCAGAAGGGCGGTATACTACCGCACAAATCGGGGTAAGAATTTGCATCGAAAGATGTTTTGGAGTTCTAAAGCAGAGGTTTTGATGCTTGTTAAAACAGAGAACGCTTCATTACAGTCCTGTAAGTGCAGCAAAAATTATTTATACATGTGTAGTATTGCATAATTTATTAATAATACACAGAATTTCACAACCTACCCAAGAAGAGCCCAATATAGACCTGATAGAGGGCCACCAAGATGAGCAGATTAAAATATGAATTTGACTACTTATATAATAAATCTAACTGCTTGAATTATAAAAGACATTACAAATACAGTACATTAGAAAACCTATATCATGATAATCATGAAAAAAATATTTCTGTTATATAATATTAAGCTAAAAGGTTACATTAGATAAACAGGTTAAGCTTTATGTACATGTGTAACTAAAATGCCATCCACATTGGCCATGACCGACCGCTGTCAGTCCGGAATAACTAAAAGAAAAGATGATTACATAGCATACAGAAGTAATCCAACTTTAGAAAACTTACTTAAATACAAAAAAACAGACGCACAAGCAAAACAGATAATAAAAAACGAAAAGAAAGTTAGTTGGCGACAATACTGTTCATCCCTTAATAAAAACTCAAATTTAAAGGAAGTATGGAATAAAGTTAATAGCTATAAAAATAGAAAACAAAGTAATCATATTCCAATTGACACGAATATTTGTGATTGGATAGACACTTTTCACCAAAAAACAACCCCCTGTTGGGCTGCAGATCCAGAAATCAAAAAACAAAATCCACGAAATCTGCGTTATTCCTACATATCCAAACCATTTACCAAATTAGAACTAAAAAGAGTACTGAAAAATAACAATACTGAACCAGGCATGGATAATATACACTATTCAATGTTATCCAACTTGTCTATAGAAGCAAAAAGAATTTTACTTAAATTGTTTAACAACATATGGAAAAATAAATCAGACATCCCGGACTATTGGAAAAACTACTATATAATCCCCATTCTGAAACCAGGCAAAAACCCAAATTCAGCGGAATCATATAGACCGATTTCACTAGCCTTATGTACACTAAAAACTTATGAAAGACTCATAAAAAATAGGCTGGAACATTGGCTGGAAAAAAATAACAAACTACCAAAGAGCCAGTTTGGTTTTCGAAAGGACAAATCTACTCAAGAAAGCATAGCAAATTTTATTATAGACGTTCAACTGACATTTACTAGAAATCACTCCGTTTCAGCTGCTTTTTTGGACATCAAAGGTGCTTATGATCATGTAAACCTGAATATACTCTACAGAAAGATGTTAACTATTGGCATTTCCAATAATGTAGCGTATAATATTATTACCTTATATATTCAGAGAAGGATATATGTCAAAATACAAGACAAATGCTTTGGTCCTAGAATAGCAAATGAAAGACTGCCGCAAGGTAGTATACTAAGCCCTCTTTTGTATCTAATATATGCAGCAGACTTTGATACAATATTTGATCCATCCATTAGCGTACTACAATTTGCAGACGATATTTGCATTTATTCATCGGCAAACACAATAGAAAGGAGCCAAAATAACATTAACAATGCTATGTCAAAAGTAAGAACATGGACAAGAGAAAATGGCTTGGAAATATCTGAGAATAAATCGGTAGTAGTAAACTTTACCAGAAAACGATACAGGCCTCCATCAGAACACATAATCCTAGGAGATTATCGAATTCCTCTTAAAACCTCTACAAAATTTTTAGGCATAATATTAGATCAAAAATTAAATTGGAAAGAGCACATACTTTACACTATTAAAAGAACAGAAAATGCCATTAATATACTAAAAACTTTTTGTGGCCATAGCTGGGGCGCTGACCCAAATATCGGCCTACTATTTTATAAAAGCCTAGTAAAATCCATATTAGACTATGGAAGTATTTTTTATGGATCAGCAACTAACACTCATCTAAGAAAAATAGAAATGATAAAAAATAAATGTATCAGGATTTGCATTGGATATCTACAAAGTACATCAATAGTAGCAATGGAAGCGGAAACCCATGAGCTACCTCTTAAAAATCGCAGGGAATACTTGTCAAATAAATTTATCATCAAAATGCAGTCCAAAAACAGCCCCATACTAACAAAAATCAGCAAACTTTCCACATTGTGCTTAACTCATAGATATTGGAATCTAAAAAAGACTCCACTTTATGTGGAAAGCTACATGTATGTATCAGAATTTGCCAGGGAAATTTACGCATGCAACATACTCCCAAACTTTTCAAGCCATTATGAACACATGTTAGAGGAAATTGATATCCAGACCATAGAAGATTACATGAATCAACCGGAAGCCACCAGAATCTTTAAGTCGGAAATAAAAAAACGCTGGCCTGAACACGAATTCATATTTACAGATGGTTCCAGAATAAATGAAAAAGTAGGATGTGCAGTATATTATCCGGGAAAAAACACAAGGCTTAAACTACAACTCTCCAAATATTCCTCAAATTTTTCCGCAGAACTCAAGGCAATTGCAGAAGCATACAAAATATGTCAAGAACACGATAATCGGAATTACGTAATATTCACCGACTGCTTAAGTGCTCTACAAAAACTTCAGTCTTTCTCCCCTACGAAGGAGTTTAATCATTTAGTAGCAGAAATACTAAAATTAAACCATGAAACTGTCTCACAGAACAAGACAGTAAAACTAGTTTGGATTAAAGCACACATCGGGATACAAGATAACGAAATTGTAGACCAACTTGCAAAAGAAGCAGCAAACGAAGGACTATTAGATAACCCAAATTGTAACGAATGTAACGAAATAGCAGATCCCCAACATATTCTATTTGAATGTATTCTAAATATTAACAATATAAATCAATTTTTAGGCCGTTTAACAGGCTCAAATATCGCTTCGCCTTTTAATCTTGCAAATCTACTGACTGATAAAAATACATTTAGTATGTTATATAGACATTACTGTAATTCAGAAGAATTTTTTAAATGACTAAAGGAAAAAGGATAAAATAAGTATATATTTAAAAAGGGAAAATATACACATAAGTATATACGATTATTGAACAAAAAAAAAAAAAAAAAAAGGAAAAAAAAAAAAAGAAGAGAAGAAAAAAACAGAAAGAAATGTGTAAAAAATATGTATAGAATTAAGTATTCAATGTTTAAATATATATAAAATTGTTATATAATCAACAATAGATTTAAATATTACTATTTAAGTTAACCAAAATCGAATTAAAATCTAGTTTTGTAAGTATAAAAGAATAATACATAATAAGAATTAAAAAAATAATAATGATACCTTGAAGTATCATTAAAATGTTTTCTTTATAAAAAAATAGACTGGCCTGTTGGATTATGTCCAGTGCCAATAAAACTTACTCACACACACACACACACACATTGGCCATGACACCCGTTCCTTTTGTTCTTTTTAAATTTTACAAACCAAAGGAAATGTGTAGCCCTGCACTATAGTACAACTGTATATTGAAATAAAGTGCCATTCCTAGGATTGCCATACTATTACTCTTACTTTTAGAAATTAACAACATAAGAAAATAAATCAATAAAATAAACAAAAAAAATGAATAGAAAAAAGATTGAATTAATGAGATTCAATTTTTGCAAAAGATAACAAAGGAGTAAATTAGTCAAAAATTAAAAAAAAAACGTTAACTTATTATTCCTTAGTAATAGGGTTAATGAATCTTACTTTTTTTACCGCAGATACAAAGCGCCTTTTCTGCTTTTGCAACTAGCTGGAGTAATCCATAAAATCTACCCTATTTAAAAATCAAGACTTTCTAACTTGCTTATTTTTATTTTTAGTAAATCATGGCAATTGGCATTCTGAAGCCGTAAGGACAAGGAACTAAATAATAAATAACTATTTCAGATGAACTTGTAATATAATTTTTTTATATATATATATATATATATATATATATATATATATATATATATATATATATATATATATATATATATATATATATATATATATATATATATATATATATATATATATATATATATATATATATATATATATATATATATATATATATTTATATATTGGCACGGTTTGCTTAAAAACAAACAAATTGATTTAAGTTGGTGTTTCTAAAAACTGATGTTTCAATTTAGTATTGAATACCAAAAAAGACGTGAAGATGAACTTTTCAAGACAAGAAATGATTGATATGATTTATGTTCTGGGAGCGAGTAACAAAAAGTGTTTACTAGCAATGGGAATTTATCACGAGAAGTAGCCCGATAGAAGACAACCACACAGAAGCGAATTCGAAAGACCTATGCAACGGTTTGATGAAACGGGAAATGTAGAATGCACCAAGACTGATCGAATGAAGCCTGTTTTTAATGAGGAAAACGAGTTAGCGGTAAATTTAAAAGTCATAGAAGACCCACATATCGGTTCATGAAAAATTGCAAGGAAAACAGATGTTAGTAAGACTACTGTTTTACGGATTTTGGTCCGAATTTTTTTGAAGAAAGGCTTACTGCAGACCGATATCTTCATTTTTTAAGTGAATATCTTGGGCCACTATTACACCAAGTACCTATTAACGTCCGTAACCGAATGTGGTTTATGCATGACGGTGCCCCGATTCATCATACGGCCAACATTCATACATTTCTGAATGGTCAATTTCACGAACGCTGGATTAGGAGAGGGGGGCCGGTTGCGTGGCCGCCCAGGTCGCCCGACTTAAGAAAAATAGACTTTTTTTAGGGATGTGCGATACGATACGATCTATTAGAGTATCGATATTTTCGCTTTCGATACCCGATATTTTTTATCGGAATTTTAATGACGATACATATGTGGTATCGATACATTTCCTTTAGTATCGAAACAACATGCGATCCACCCTAAGAAAGTTGTAGCGGCCTCTAGTTATTATCAAAGCAAATAGCGTTCGCGGCAATTTTTAGGTCGCTGGCTAGGATTGATAGCGAAACAAATAGTTCCCTGTAAAGGTTCGATTTTTTTTAATTATTTCTACATTTGTATTTAAATTTTATAAAATAAACAGAATAAAATTAGTTTATTTGCCGTATCATGCCGCCGATTAGAAGTAATTTGTGAAAGGTGTTTGTTAAAACTCGTACAGGAGGGTAATGTAAATTGTGTCAGTGTAAGTGAAAACATCAGGGAACACGACAAATTTAAAAACACATTTAAAGAGAAGACCTCCAAAGTATGATGTAGATACAATTCAGAAAGAAAAACAAGATAAAGACAATGTACGTAAACTTCTTTATTTACTCTGTTACTATTAAAACTGCAATTATTTTATTTATTTACATAATATATACTTATAGATATATTGAACTTTATTATTTTAGCATAAAGATTCCTTGCATAACATCGACCAGCACCCTTCTGCTTCCATTTCCATTTACTCTTCAGAATTTTTGGATGTTAATGAACTAGATACACCCGAGGATACACCAGATGAACCAATAGCTTTATACCATATTAATATTACTAATATAGAATTATGCTTAAGTCAATTTAATCATATCCTATTAAGAATAAACAACAGTCTAACAAATTATACTAAGGAAAATTTCACATATATGACACATAAAAAATTAATTCATACTTTCGATTTTCTAAACTTAATAAAACAAAATACTCTTATATTTCACAAAAATATTATTAGGGATAAAAGAGGATTAATTAATGTGGTAGGCAAAGTAAACAAATGGTTATTTGGAACTTTAGACTCCGATGACGAAAAAAGATACGATTCATATTTAAAAACGATTAGTAATAATGAGCAAATAATACAAAATTGATTTAAGAACGAGCACACAATATTAACTAAAGTAATAAATGCTTATGACTCTCAATTAGTAAAGATAACAGATAACCAAAACATAATTATAAACAAATTGCATTTGATTGAAAAGCAAAAAATTACTATTTCTCATAGTTTGTATTTATCGCTCGTCTTAGACAATATTTTAACTCAAATAAGTAAAATGCAAAAAATACATCGGGAAGCTGTACAAAACCTCTCCCAAAATTTTTCGACAATAACTGAATTTTTTCTCTCGACGGATCGTTTAATATGACCAATACCATTCAAAAAATAAACATTATATTAGCTAAAATTAAAACTTCAGCTCAAGTAGAATGCTTTTTAGCGAAAATTAAAACTAACCACAACTTTCATATCGCGGCGTAAACTTGGGGCAGGTTTGCATTCAGGCGAGAAACAAATTCAAGCTGGTCGTCCCACAAACAATGAATTAGGAAGACCAAATAAAAGAAAAAGAAATCTTGCCGATAATATTTTTAATTGACAACCTAATGCAAAGTCACATGGTGCACAGCATTAGTTTTTATTGTATTTTGTTAAAACGCCATATTTTATTTATTTTTCAAATTATGTAAGACTAGGTAGATGCCTTATTATACACATAAGCATAATGTATCATTAATAAATAAATTATATGAGTTGTCATCAAATTCCTCAACTTGTCTAAAATTATTAACCACTTATTAGACACCGCCCTTCAAAGAAAAGCGCTGCATAGCGGTAGGATTTGTCCTTCGTTTACGCGTGTTTCTCTTGGCCAAGATATACCACGATACAGCGCTCAGCGTTGCATCGTGGTAGGATTTGTTCTCATTTACGCGCGTTTCTCTTAGCCAATTTATACCACGGTACAGAGCGACTTTTGAAATAAATGCGTTGTACAATGGTAGGAACTGGCTATACACCACCCGGCAGCCTTAAAACCTTTTTAACAAATGCAAAAAAAGAACAATGCATTGGATCTGCTTTACAATTTTACTTGAAACCTCCGATTTTTTGGGAAAATATATTCACCGATGAAAAAGTGTTTCAGTCGTGCTACAATGGGATACTTAAGGTATACAGGCCTCAAGGAACACGATTTCATGAAAAACATACCCAAGGACAGAAGAAGTGGGCAATTTTCGCTAAATGTTTAGGGGTATATATAGATCTACCACAGAATATCATGTTTCTTTCTGTACTGTATCGATTTCCGGACAGAAATTTTATCTTTCAGCAAGATAAGTGTTCCGTTCATACGACCCGGCAAGTCGCTGAATGGATGAAAAAGCAGCGTATCAGGGTTTTACCGTGGCCCGCACGTAGTCCGGATTTAAATGTTATGGAAAATGTTTGGGGCTTATTAGTAAAAAAATAAATAGGGAAAATGAGTTTAGGCCGCAAAATGTTAACGAACTTAAGGATAAAATTTTGGAGGAGTAGAATAAGTTACGAAGAAATCCGGACTACGCCCGGGCTTTGGTCCATTCGATGCCTAGAAAAAAACGGGGCCGCAATAAAATATTTAATTGGTTTGAATTTATTAAATTGTTAATTAATTAATTAATTTGTTAGTTCTTATAAAATATAAATATTTTCTTTTACCTTTTGCTTTATTTATAGTAATTAAAAGTAAAACAAGGTAAGAAAAATTGGCAGAAAAGTAAAAATTTGACAAACTTTTTGCCCAAGATTTAATGGCCGTCATTGTACATTAAGGCTCCAGGACAATGGCATTTTGCTTTCTCAAAAATGAAGAGGATGATTTAAACTAAAAGCTTTCAAGGCACAGTGTTAGTCCGCGGCATGTTAGCTTATAATTCGGATGTTGGTGTGGGAAAATCAATAACAAAAAAACTAAGAACTTTGGAACAATGAAACTTGCCAAAAATCCGTAACATAAAGTCGTGGTTAATAACAACAGAAAGGTTGATGTGAATAATTTATTATGTTGTCATTTTGGAAAGCAGTGAAATAGTGATCCTCGTTAAAGGTTTTACAAATTCATCATAGAAGATGTAGTGACAAAGCTTAACTTCGCCATTCATAAGAGTATGCAGCTAGACTACATTTTGTGTGGACTGTATAGGTATTTGCTGAAGTCTGAAGTCAATGAAAGGAGGATTTGTTTTCTTCCAAAACAATATATTATAATTGTGGTTATAATTTTAATAACAAAAAAAAATGTTTATTTGCGATTTAAAAACAGTTTTAAAAACTTATTCACTATTTACATTATTCCTAGTCTTTAAGTATAAAACTTTGCTTTCCGCATTGTTGTACAGTCTAATGAAAATATCCTACCTTTATCTTTTTGTAGTACCGCTTTTCGGCAAACACAAAATATCACTATAATATTCACCACTTTCTTTGTTTTGTTATGTACTTGTTGATTTCGTAGATAAAAATTATGTTAAAGGTTTCATCCTGAAACCATTGAGATCGACTGACTTTCCCTGGCCCTTGTTGTCGACTGACCTATTTTAAAATAATTATTGGTAAAAGAATTCAGTATTAAGTGGCCCAGTGCGGTTTCCACCATGTTGTAAATACATTGTAGTTATAACTTATTTGGACCGATGGTTACAAGCCGAACAGATTCCAGAATATTAAGTAGGTTAAAAATAGATTTATGTTGGTGTATTTGGGTAAAAATTATAAAGAAATAAAGAATAAAAAATTAAAATGCCATGTTGGGAACGTTTCCCCAACATACTGCCCGCCAATGAAGATTCCATCTTCATTCTTTATAAAAATAAAGTTTGTGAGCAAACACAAAATTCTAGGATACCCACAGTTTGGGTTAAAAAAACTTATAAGGACACTACTAGGGTGTAAGCATAAAATTATAGGGACACCACTTAGGTGTAAACAAAAGAGTTAAAGGGACACCACCTAGGTGTAAACAAAAGAATTAAAGAGACAGCACTTAGGTGCAAACAAAAGAGTTAAAGGGACACCACTTAGGTGTAAACAAAAGTATTAAAGGGACACCACTTAGGTGCAAACAAAAGAATTAAAGGGACACCACTTAGGTGCAAACAAAAGAGTTAAAGGGACACCACTTAGGTGTAAACAAAAGTATTAAAGGGACACCACTTAGGTGCAAACAAAAGTATTAAAGGGACACCACTTAGGTGCAAACAAAAGAGTTAAAGGGACACCACTTAGGTGTAAACAAAAGTATTAAAAAAACAAATAAAGTTAGAAATTAATTTAAGTTCTCAAATTCTGGTAACGGACAAAGTCGAGTAATGTTACGAGTAAAGGTTCCGTTCTGGGTTTTAACCTTAACTACTCTTACTCTATTATCACGTCCAGGTACAGTCTCTATTACTCTGGCTAATGGCCATTTTAAAGGGGGGCAATCGTCTTCTTTTATTAGAACAAGATCATTAACTTTCAAGTCAGGGCGTAGTTTCATCCATTTAGGGCGATTTTGTAATCGATTAAAGTATTCTACATACCAACGCTTCCAAAAGCTTTGTTGAATTTGAGTACATTTCTGCCATAACGTTAAACGACTTTTAGAAATGGTGCTAATATCTTTTTCTGGAAATGCTGTTAGGCTAGTACCTATTAAAAAATGACCAGGTGTTAAAGATTGGAAATCATTAGGGTCGTTAGATAACGCACATAAAGGTCTAGAATTTAAGATAGCTTCTATTTGGGCCAAAATAGTGTAAGTGTTCAAAGGTAAGATTAGCATTTCCAATAAGTCTTTTTAAATGGTATTTTGCGCTTTTTACTGCCGATTCCCACAATCCACCCCAATGTGGACTCTTGGGAGGTATAAATTTAAATTCCGTTTCAGTTTTGAGTAAAAAATTTTGAATGTGTTCAAAATTGCCTTTATTTTTGAAAAAGTCATAAATCTCCTTTAACTGATTACTAGCACCCAAAAAATTAGTGGCATTATCACTAAAAATTTGAGAGGGATTTCCGCGCCGAGAAATAAATCTTTTTAATGCTAGAATAAAACCTTCTGTAGTTAGGTCTGTTACTAACTCAATGTGAATGGCCTTTGTAGCCATACATACAAATACAGCCATGTATACTTTAATAAGAGGAGCCTTTCTGAGTTTTGATGATTTGATTAAAAATGGACCCCCATAGTCTACACCAACTTTGAGAAATGGCCGGGAAAGGTTTACACGGCATTCGGGTAAGCTTGACATAATCTGATGAGTAGGCTGAGCGCGAAATCTAAAACAAGTGACACACTGTCTTATGAGCCTTTTGGTTTCTCTAAGTCCATTAAGAGGCCAATATTTTAATCTGAAATTAGACAGTACTGTCTGAGCACCTGCATGACCTAAACGTATGTGTTCTTGTGATAGCATCATGGATACTTATGGAAAGGAAGTAAAACCGGATGTTTTTGATCGAATGATATGTTGGCATTTTCTAGTCTACCACCAACTCTAATTATTTTATTGTCATCCATAAAAAGATTTAGGCCTAAAAGATTTTTATCGGTAATCGGAATTTTGTTTAAAAGAGCATTTCTTTCCTTTAAGAAATGTTGTGTTTGTAAAACTTGTAGGATTAAATTTAAAGATTTTTGTAATTCGGTCACAGTAAGGGTACCAAGAATTTTATTTTTGGCATTGGATGAATTATTAATAAATCTTAATATGAAAGCTACTGTCCTTTGTAAAGAGTAAAAAGTTGAAAATCGAGAAAACAATTTGTTCCAAAAGTCAGCATTGGTTGGTTGATCAATATTATACAGGGTTATTTTTCTTTCTTCAGGAATTTCGGTCAATTGTATTGATTCCTCAAATGTACTAAAATCAGTTTCGGAAGATTGTAAAAAATTTGGGCCATTCCACCATAATTCACAATTGATTATGTTTTGAGGTAGGACACCTCTAGAAGGAAGATCAGCTGGATTATTGGCTGACTTAACATGTCTCCATTTAAAATTAGAAGTTAGATTTTGTATTTCTGAAACACGATTTGCTATAAAGGTGTTACATCTAGATGCATGAGACTTGATCCAACAGAGTGCAATTTTGGAATCAGTCCATAAATTGACAGATTCGGGAATAAATCTCTCCTTAAAAATGTCAAGAAATTTATTTACCAGTTTGGAAAGAAGAACCATGGCACAAAGCTCTAGGCGAGGAAGAGAAATCACCTTTAATGGCGCAACACGTGATTTAGAGGACAGTAAACGAATATTTATCTCATTGTCTTAAGTTTGAGTACGCACATATACACAAGCTGCGTAAGCCTTAATACTTGCGTCTGCAAAGCCGTGAAATTCAATTTTTTCAATTTTGTTTTCAGTAAAAAGAAATCTAAGAATTTTCAAGTTAGATAAGGTATGTAAACCTTGAACATATTCATTCCATTCTTGTATCAGTGTTTGATCAGTGATTTGTGTGTCCCAATTGATTTGTTGAATCCAAAGTTTTTGTATAAATAATTTACCCATTACGATAACTGGTGCTAATAGGCCTAAGGGGTCAAAACATTGAGCTATTACTGACAAAATATGTCTTTTAGTGAGTGATACTGTAAGTGAGGTTGAAGGAATGGAAATGCATAATTTATCTTGTAAAGGATTCCACTTTAATCCTAGTACTTTATTAGGGTTATTTTCGAAATTAAGGTCATATTCGGAAGTACTCGTTTGTGAAATTTGTTTCATAAACTGCTCTGAGTTTGAACACCATTTATGAAGATTAAACCCGTGTGATTTAAGGAGTAAGTTTAATTGTTGGTATAATTCTGAAAAGTCATCTAAACAGTCAGTTCCTGAAAGAATGTCATCTACATAGCACTGATTCAATATTGCTTGAGAAGCTAAAGGTAAATTTTCTTGGTTATTTTTTGCAATTTCCACCAAAACACGAGTGGCCAAAAAGGGAGCACAATTTGTGCCATAAGTTACGGTATTTAACTCTATACACTGTAGGGGATCTTTAGGATCGTTTCTCCATAAAATATTTAAAAGAAATGTTTGGGAAGGGTTAATTTTAACTTGCCTGTACATTTTTTCAATATCTGAAGTTAAAACATATTTAAATGAACGAAATCTACAAAGAATATCGTAAAGGTCAGGCTGCACTTGGTATCCTTTAAGCATAATGTTATTTAGTGAGATTTTAGAAGAGGTTTTACAGGATCCATCAAAAACCACTCGTAATTTAGTCGTGGTGCTTTGTTCTCTAACAACAGCGTGATGAGGAAAGAAATATTTATTATATGAATTTTCATTGGTTAAGGTCAGTGGTATGATTCTGGTATGGTTTAAAGATACATACTCATTTATAAACTCTTTGTATTTAGAAAAATAATTAGGATCCTTTTGAAATTTTAGCTCTAAATTCTCAAAACGCTTTTTTGCAATGAAAAATGAATCACCTAGTTTTTTCGCTTCATTAGGAGATTTTAGTGGTAAGTTAACTTGAAAGGAACCATTTTTTAGAATTTTGGTAGTAGAAGTAAAAATAGTTTCCGCTTGTTCGTCTTCTACACTGAGAATTTGTTTTTGTGGAATTTCTTCCATTTTCCAGAATTTTTCTATAACGCTGTCAAGAGAGTTTTGTACGGAAGACTGAGCAAACAAGGTTACATCTGAATTATTAGAAGAGCTTAAGGAAACAGGTGTGTTTCCTGCTATTATCCAGCCTAAATGGGAATTTTGCATCACTGGAAGGTTTTTGCCTAATTTATGAGTTTCATCACATCACTTAGTCGAAATTCAGTGGGAATGCTTAGTTTCTCCTTGTCTAATAAAACTTGTGGAAGTTTACAAGTTATTTTAGGAAGAATAGCACACGATAATTTAAACTTTCTGGGTTTATAAACATTAGAATGCATTATTAAGTCTACTACTTTGTGAGAGGTCAAAACACCTGATATACCGCTAATATTAAGGGTCTGATCATAAGGGCTATATCCAAGTTTTTGTACAAAACTATTAGTGATAAACGAATTTTGACTAGCAGAATCCAACAAAGCTCTTGCTTGCACTGGTCTGTTATTGCTGTTAAAAATAGTCACACAAGCAGTGGCTAATAAAACATGAGAACTTTTACAAGATAGTGCTGATAAATTTAGTGTATTACCAGAGTGATTTTCCCTATTGGATACATTTTGAATGTTTCCATCCTGCACAGGATTAGTTTCGTGTTTTTGAAAACTATTATTTCTAGATTGATTACTATTATTCTGTTGTTGTCTATTTGAATATATTTGTGAAGAATTTCTATTGCTTTGATTAAAATGTGAAAATCTGGGGACACTTGAAGTATAATTATTATTTGTTTGAGAACGGGGATCATGTAATAACGTATGATGCTTTTCTGAACAAATAAAACATTCTTTTGACCGGCATTCATTTTTTGAATGATAAGCAGCCAAACAATTAAAGCAAAGTTTTTTACTTTTAACAAAATTTTGTTTTTCTAAGAAATTCAAATTCTAGAATTTTTCGCATTTATAAATTTTGTGATTACTTTGATTGCAAAAAACGCAATTTGATGAATTTTGATTATTTGCATGTAAAACTACACCTTTCGGTATTTTCTTTTGATTTGTTTCTAAAGAAGATAAATTATCCAAAACAGTGGATCGTTTTTCTAAAAATTCAAGAAATTGTTTAAGGTCAGGAAGTTCATTACTATCACGCTCGGTCTCAAAGGCCTTACGTGTCCCAAAATCAAGTTTTTTCTCAAAAATATAAATTAACATAAGTTGCCACAATTGCGTGTCTGAATAGTTTAACTTGTTTAATAACTCTAGATTTTTCCTTAAATTTGTTACGAACTCCCGTACATTTTGAGCGTTACATTTAACAATCGGGCTTATTTCTAACAACTCTGTAAAATGTGCATTTACCACAGACAGTTTATTTTCATAACGTTTTGTTAGTAATTCTATAGCAATATTAAAACTGTCATTTGTTGCTGGTAAGCTTTCAATTATTCTAAAAGGCTCGTCTTTTAAAAGTGATTTCAAATATATAAATTTTTGAATATCAGGTAAAGTAGGATTTTCAGTAATTAACGCGTTAAATAATTGTAAAAAAGTTGCCCATTTAGACACCTTTCCGGTAAAACAGTTTATTTTAATTTCCGGCAATTTTGGCAACGTTGGCGAAAAAGATTGTTGCGCTATAATAGGTTGTGTTTGATTAGGATTAGAAACACTAGGAGATGGAGGTAGTAATCTATCAATACATTTCTTATATTCTACTAACAACTCATCTGCCAACTGCTCCTGTAGTCCAGGATCCTCAGTGTCAAAGGTTTCATAATCCGGTATTAACTCTATTTCAGTTTGAATTTCCTCGTATTCCCTACAATTAAACTTTAGTTTTTCGAACTTTAATTTAAATAATTCGACATTTAATTCCGTATCTACATTGTCACGCAACAGTTTTTTAACCGGGTTATTCTTCCCTTGACACTAGTGCGCTTAGCTTTTAACTGTGTGTAATCAGTTGCCATTTTTAAACCTAGGAAATAAGGAATACTAAACTAAAAATAAAATTTACATTTGACAAAAATTGTTTAACGTCATAAATACAAAAGTTTCTTTCAAATCCGAAAAATCGTTTATTGTTACCACTGTTTAATTTTCCATAAAGTTTTTGAACCTTAAAATTTTGTTCGCAAACCACTGTAGTCTATAGCAAACACTGTGAGCGCACTAATTCATAATGTTTAATAATGCATAATGCATAATGTTTTTACACAGTTTTAAAATAAGTTTAATTTTTCTACAAAGTTAGTTTAATTTTTCTTTAATGACTTCAGATATTTACTTTCAGCAGTTTTTTTTTGGTTTATTTATTAATTTAATATCCGGTTCGGCCAATTTATGTAGTGACAAAGCTTAACTTCGCCACTCATAAGAGTATGCAGCTAGACTGCATTTTGTGTGGACTGTATAGGTATTTGCTGAAGTCTGAAGTCAATGAAAGGATGATTTGTTTTCTTCCAAAACAATATATTATAATTGTGGTTAAAATTTTAATAACAAAAAAAATGTTTATTTGCGATTTAAAAAACTTTAAAAACTTATTCACTATTTACATTATTCCTAGTCTTTAATTTAAGTATAAAACTTTGCTTTCCGCATTGTTGTACAGTCTAATGGAAATCTCCTACCTTTATCTTTTTGTAGTACCGCTTTTAGGCAAACACAAAATATCACTATAATATTCACTACTTTCTTTGTTTTGTTATGTACTTGTTGATTTCGTAGATAAAAATTATGTTAAAGGTTTCATCCTGAAACCACTGAGATCGACTGACTTTTCCTGGCCCTTGTTGTCGACTGACCTATTTTAAAATAATTATTGGTAAAAGAATTCAGTATTAAGTGGCTTAGTGCGGTTTCCACCCTGTTGTAAATACATTGTAGTTATAACTTATTTGGACCGATGGTTACAAGCCGAACAGATTCCAGAATATTAAGTAGGTTAAAAATAGATTTATGTTGGTGTATTTGGGTAAAAATTATAAAGAAATAAAGAATAAAAAATTTAAATTCCATGTTGGGAACGTTTCCCCAACAGAAGACAATCGAGAAGACAATGTAGCACCAGAAAATGAAATTGTCGACGATGAAACGTTGTGTGAGAACGTCGAAGAAGGCGATAGGCTTTCCATTTAATTAACTACTTTTGAATACTTAAAAGTGTTACTTTCTAATTTTTTCGTCATCTTACTCCATTATTTTTTCTCCTTTGTGAACTTTTTTTTTGGCTAATTGTTGTATTATCTCTTTAGAATAAATAAGTTTAATAAATAATGTTCGTACGTTATATTCAAAGTGAACAAACTCCATTTGTTATTTTCATAACGTACAATATCTAAATATTTTTCTAGAATTACTTAGATATTTTTAAAAATTTTAAGGAAAACATTGGTATATTAACTCGCAGTTGTCATATAAATATAATAGAAAAGGAAAATAAGTTTAATTGTTTATATGAAATAGGTTATTCGTTTTTTCGATTACTGAAAACTTAGGAAACAGGGAGATTGTGCACTTTGAAATTATATTCCCCATCTTCTTAAAACCACGTGGTCCATTAACGGTTTCTTTTTCAACAAATCCAAAATAAATAATACATTTGCATTGACACTTTTCCGTTCTATCGAATGGTGTTCATAGTTTTGCAACTAGACGTTTCGTTTTTGCGTAACCATCATCAACTTTTTTCTTATGGACGCCATATGGGAATTCCACAAATTTGAATGGCCCTTTTTATCACACTTTCAACGATGTATCATAAGTTACCCTTGTTGCCTGAAAATCCGAAAATTAACTAGAATATTTTATAACGTAGTTGGCTTTGATTTCTCAAATCGGTAACGTAAATGACATTCTGTGTTTACTGTCAGTTGTGGTGTCGTTAAAAATGGAATTCACCAATGAAGAAAAACGAGATATGGTAAAACTTTTTTACAAGAATGATAGGAACAGTGTGAAAACATCGGAAGTGTATATCTTAACTCGTATCTCGAGAGACGACAACCTTATCGAACTTTATTCAAATTATTGGATAGAAACCTCGCTGAGTATGGTTCGTTTGAAAACCCCAGACAAAATATGGGGACAGAATGGATGAGGAAAGTAAAGAAAACATCGAAATGAGGTATAATTAATGTTAACATTCGTTTTAGGACGCAAAGTACCTAATCGATTATCTATTCGGAAAAAATGTTGACGAACTCGGCAATTTTCAAATACATACCGGGCATGCGTCGACTTTATGACTTAGTTCGAATTTAGGAATTAGTTACTTTGCGATTAACTGTAAAAATATTAAACCGTTTATGAAAAAATAATACATATTTTGTAGATAAATACGAATCCAGGTAAATCCACACGCCAGATAAAACTGATTTGGGTGTTTCTTCGCACACGTCTGTTTGAGAGAGATCAGGAAAAGTGGTTTCAAATGCTACAAAATCCACATATCGCAAAAAAATGCACCCTGGTGATTCTGAAAGGCGATTACAATTTTGTGATTGGCTACAAAGGCGACCCGATTTTCAGCTTTTCTAGAAAATGTTATTTGGACAGATGAGACACTTTCACCAATTGTGGAATATTTAATCGAAACAATGAACACATTTGGAGCATAAACAATCCCCGGCAGTTGAGAATTACGACCCCAAGTGCATTCAGTCTTAATGTCTGGGCAGGCATTTATAAAAATAGAATTTTGGGACCTCATTTTTTCAACGGAAATTTGAACGCTGGGAAAAGTATTATCAGTTTTTGACGTCAACTTTTGAAGACTATTTGGATGATTTACCATTAGCAAACTAAACAGTATTTGGTTCCAACACGATGGTGCTCCACCTCACAACACAAGACAAGTATCTGATTATCTTTCCGAAAGGTTTGGTGACAGGTGGATTGGAATAATGGGCCAGTAAGATGGCCAGCTAGGTCTCCAGATCTCAATGTCCTCGATACATTTTTATGGGGTACGTTGAAAAACCGAATTTATGGGCAAGGCGAATACCAAAAAATCGAGGAACTTCAACTCAACATCGTTAGGGAGTTTGGAAGATTAAGAAGGAGAGAAATAAATCGCGCAGTTAATAACATACAAAGAAGAGTGGCGATTTGTTTAGAAAATGACGGGCAGCATTTTGAACATTTGTTATAAATTTTTAGTTCTAGTTTTTAGTAATTTTCTGTTATTTAAACCATTCGGTTGTCATTTTGTTGTCTAGAGGCTTTCAAACGAACCATACTCAGCGAAGTTTCTATCCAATAATTTGAATAAAGTTCGATGAGGTTGTCGTTCTCGGGGTACGAGTTAAGATACACTTCCGATGTTTTCACACTGTTCCTATCATTCTTGTAATAAAGTTTTGCCATATCTCGTTTTTCTTCATTGGTGAATTCCATTTTTAACGACACCACAACTGACAGTAAACACAGAATGTCATTTACACGTCACCGATTTGAGAAATCAAAGCCAACTACGTTATAAAAATATTCTAGTTAATTTTTCGGATTTTCCGGGCAACAAGGGTAACTTATGATACATCGTTGAAAATGTGATAAAAATGGCCATTCAAATTTGTGGAATTCCCATATGGCGTCCATAAGAAAAAAAAAAGTTGATGATGGTTACCGAAAAACGAAACGTCGAGTTGCAAAACTATGAACACCATTCGATAGAGCGGAAAAAGTGACAATGCAAATGTATTATTTATTTTGGAATTCGTTGAAAAAGAAACCCAGGAAAAAAATAAAACGATTATCCAAAATTTCGTTTTTTTCCGGATATCTCCGGAATTACTCGGAGTTTTCAAACTTTCTAAACGGTATATTGTTGGTCACATAAATGCCCAACTTTGCCCCAATTTAACGATCTTCGTATCTCCTATAGTTTCCGAGATCCCAATGGTGAGAGTCGAATTTGAAACTAATCAAAACATATTAATTACCCAAGCCGTTTACATTCCGTTTGCAGCTAACGATTATTATAAAGTTTATGTTTGCGACATTGACATTGAATTCGAAGGCCTTCTCGGATCAGATTTCTTAAAAAAATTATAAATGTGTAGTGCATTATAAAAATAAAAAGCTGATTATAAATTTTAAAACAATATCTTTATTTAAAGCTATGTCTTCATTTTCAAATGAAAATGCCAACGATGTCATACGTTCAGAAGATCAAAATTTAATTACAATAGAACCCCGGACAGAAAAAATGTTTAAATTAAAAACTAATAAATTAAGATATACCGAAGCAATATTATAAGCTTAAACGAAATAAAACTAAGATTACCAAACGCTTTAGTCAAAATAAATAGTAACGGCAAATTTTTCACGTCTATTTTGAATATGAATCCTTGGTCTTAAACAATAAATTTTCGGACATATCGCAAAAACTGCACCCTGGTGATTTTGAAAGGCGATTACAATTTTGTGATTGGCTACAAAGGCGACCCGATTTTCCAGCTTTTCTAGAAAATGTTATTTGGGCAGATGAGAGCACTTTCACCAATTGTGGAATATTTAATCGAAACAATGAACACATTTGGAGCATAAACAATCCCCGGCAGTTTCGAGAATTACGACCCCAAGTGCGATTCAGTCTTAATGTCTGTGCAGGCATTTATAAAAATAGAATTTTGGGACCTCATTTTTTCAACGGAAATTTGAACGCTGAAATGTATTATCAGTTTTTGACGTCAACTTTTGAACACTATTTGGACGATTTACCATTAGCAAACTACAACAGTATTTGGTTCCAACACGATGGTGCTCCACCTCACAACACAAGACAAGTATCTGATTATCTTTCCGAAAGGTTTGGTGACAGGTGGATTGGGAATAATGGGCCGGTAAGATGGCCAGCTAGGTCTCCAGATCTCAATGTCCTCGATACATTTTTATGGGGTACGTTGAAAACCGAATTTATGGGCAAGGCGAATACCAAAATATCGAGGAACTTTAACTCAACATCGTTAGGGAGTTTGGAAGATTAAGAAGGAGAGAAATAAATCGCGCAGTTAATAACATACAGAGAAGAGTGGCGATTTGTTTAGAAAATGACGGGCAGCATTTTGAACATTTGTTATAATTTTTTAGTTCTAGTTTTTAGTAATTTTCTGTTATTTAAACCATTCGGTTGTCATTTTGTTGTCCAGAGGCTTTCAAACGAACCATACTCAGCGAAGTTTCTATCCAATAATTTGAATAAAGTTCGATGAGGTTGTCGTCTCTCGGGATACGAATTAAGATACACTTCCGATGTTTTCACACTGTTCCTATCATTCTTGTAATAAAGTTTTACCATATCTCGTTTTCCTTCATTGGTGAATTCCATTTTTAACGACACCACAACTGACAGTAAACACAGAATGTCATTTACACGTCACCGATTTGAGAAATCAAAGCCAAATACGTTAAAAAATATTCTAGTTAATTTTTCGGATTTTCCGGGCAACAAGGGTAACTTATGATACATCGTTGAAAATGTGATAAAAAGGGCCATTCAAATTTGTGGAATTTATATGGTGTCCATAAGAAATAAAAAGTTGATGATGGTTACGGAAAACGAAACGTCGAGTTGCAAAACTATGAACACCATTCGATAGAGCGGAAAAGTGACAATGTAAATGTATTATTTATTTTGGAATTCGTTGAAAAAGAAACCCAGGAAAAAATAAAACGATTTTCCTTTCGTTTTTTTCCGATATCTCCGGAATTACCGGAGTTTTAAACTTTCTAAACGGAATTGTTGGTCACATAAATGCCCAACTTTGCCCCAATTTAACCATCTTCGTATCTCCTATAGTTTCCGAGATCCCAATGGGAGAGTCGAATTTGAAACACCCGGTATAATACCCCAAACTAGAAAAAAATATAATGGCAAGTAACCCTCTCAGGATGCTAGACGCCATAAAAGAATAAAACGCAACTACAATTAACATTTTTTAAAAGCCAAAATTTCAAAATTCCAAAATCCAAAACAACACAATCTACAAATAAATCTAGCCAAAATCAAAATTATCCCCTTTTTATTGCATAAAGACAAATCACACTGTAAGAAATGTCGAATTAATTAATTAAATCAAAAATACATCAAATAATCAAATATCCAAAATTTTGTTAGAAATTAAATACAAAATTTTCCACCAAGAAATCAAAATAATTACTTTAATCAAAACAAAAAGACCAAACATGCAAAATAATGATACAACCCAAATAGATTTTTAACAGCAAAACGGAAATTTATTTTTTTCAAAATAGGCCAACCGTTGTTTAACAAAATCCAAATTGCGTTAGGCCTAATCAACAAAAAACTCATTATTTAAATGTACATTCTAACGATTGTCATTATAATACAAATAATTATATAGAAACTCAAAATTTTGGAAATTTTAAAAATCAAAATTTTGGAAATTTTGAACTAGAAAATAACCCTAGACCCTTAGAAAATCAATATTTCAATAATTCTTTTTATCAAGAAAATTCTTTAAATTTTTCCGACAATTATTTTTTTCAGTGTAACGAAAATTTTTAAATAGAAGCCTTGAATACGGACATTGCGGAATTAACAACGCAAATTTAAACAATAAATGTTTAAGAGAATTTCGATCCCGATATAAACTTTTCTAAGATTTTTCTTTAAAAGGGAAAATTTGAAAAAATCTTTATTGTATTTATGACAATTCAAATCAATTTAAAATTTTAATAGACACAGGTCCTGGCATTATATATTCAGTTAAAGGTATTACTAATCAAAACATATTAATTACCCAAGCCGTTTACATTCCGTTTGCAGCTAACGATTATTATAAAGTTTATGTTTGCGACATTGACATTGAATTCGAAGGCCTTCTCGGATCAGATTTCTTAAAAAAATTATAAATGTGTAGTGCATTATAAAAATAAAAAGCTGATTACAAATTTTAAAACAATACCTTTATTTAAAGCTATGTCTTCATTTTCAAATGAAAATGCCAACGATGTCATACGTTCAGAAGATCAAAATTTAATTACAATAGAACCCCGGACAGAAAAATGTTTAAATTAAAACTAATAAATTAAGATATACCGAAGCAATATTATAAGCTTAAACGAAAGAAAAACAAGATTACCAAACGCTTTAGTCAAAATAAATAGTAACGGCAAATTTTTCACGTCATTTTGAATATGAATCCTTGGTCTTAAACAATAAATTTCGGACTTGCATTTTGAACCATTTATTAGACTGATACTTCAATTCAAAGTTTTCTTAAGGAATACACTTTAATTTTTCCGAATGATAGAAAAAAAAATTATAATTGATTTACTTAGACTTAAATATCTTAACGAAGAAGAACAAAATTAAACATTCTATAAAAACTATGGAAACAAAACCGATTTATACCAAGTCCAATAGGTACCCTTATGTACATAAAGAGGAAGTTAAGTCACAAATCAATAAAATGTTAGACCAAAATTTATCCAACTTTCAAGTTCTCCATTGTCATCTCCAGCATGGGTTGTTCCAAGAAAATGACGCATCTGGAAAGCAAAAATATGGATTGGTGATAGACTTAGAAATTAAACCAGATCCTGGAAGACGATCGGTCATTACCGAATTTTTTCGACCTTTAGACCAATTGATCGATGCCATATTTACAACACTCGATTTAGCATCGGATTCCATCTGGTAGAACCAAAAGATGTTCCAAAAACAGCCTTTTAAAATCGAAAACGGACAGTAAGAATTCTAAGAATGCCGTTTGAACGAAAAATGAACCTCCACATTCCAAAGAGTGATGGATAACATCCTCATGGGCATACAAAACGAAAGATGCGCAGTTTATATGAATGATATAATAGTTTACAGAGAAACCACGAACACATTTCCAGTCTCAAAGAGATCATTAGAAGACTTAGAAATGCAAAGTTGAAAATCCAACCAGATAGATGTGAATTTCTACAAAAGGAAATAACTTATCTCGACATTTAATAATCAAAGACGGAGTAAAACCTAACCCCGAAAAAAATAAAGGCAGTACAAGACTTTACGGAACCCAAAATCCCAAAGAAATAAAATCATTTCTAGGATTATCAGGATTTATCGAAGATTTATTCAAAATTATGCAAAAATTTCAAAACCTTAACTCAATTATTAAGAAAAGATACTTTTAAATTTCAATATGGATTGTAAAGAATCTTTAAAACACTAAAAATGCCTAACCACCGAACCAATAATAATTTTGCCAAATTTTGAGGAACCAGTCGTTTTAACTACAGACGTCTCATTATACGTCATTGGGGAAATTTTATTTCAAGAACCTATAGAAAAGGTCTTCCGATAGCCTACGCTTCGAGAACTATTTGTCCTGCAGAAAGTCGTTATAGTGTTATCGAACGCGAACTTTTGGCCATAGTCTGGGCAGTTAAGCATTTTCGCCCATATCTTTATGGAAAAATTTAAATTTGTAACTGATTACCTTTAACCTGGCTATTTTCAATTAAAGACCCTGAAGCAGATTAGCAAGTTTTCGACTAAAATTAAAAGAATACGATTATGAGATAATTTACAACCCGAAAAATAAATATAAATTCGACTCTCCAGCACAATTAGAATAAACAACCTGCAAAGAATAACAGCCTTTACTAAAAAACTAAAGAAGAAGAGCCATCGACCTCTACACAAAAAGAAAAAGATTCTGACATACTTAGAAGAAAAAGAACTAACCCTCATTTTCATTTCATTTTGCTGATAAACACCTAAAACTTGTAATTTGCCAATTATTGTCACTACCCTCTAATGACGAAAACCGATCATCATAGATCAATATCATATGGGAAAAAGAAATAGAGGTGTTAACGAAACAATACCCGAATAAAAGAAAAATATAATTTTACAGGTTTAATGAAGACGTTGAAAATTATATTAAAAATGCGAAATTTGTCAAAAATAAAACCTGAGGGAAACTTAGACTACCCTTTACACGGAAACGCCTAAAACCCTGGTCGACCGAATAAAATT
>JAHBCN010009274.1:0-35536 GCA_019359885.1 Listronotus oregonensis | reverse complement strand
TTATCTTCTTTTGGGTTTTGGGGTTGTAAGGAATTATCATTAAGATGGATATTTTTGACAATCCAAATGAACCGGTCTTTGACATACATGAACTAATAAGGGGGATCTCTAAGCTCTCGACGTAAGCCAATAATCTCTCATACTCGCAAACTTAAAACAAAAATTTATCCCCAAAAAAACCTTGATTTCTGCTAAATTGGTGGGCATAAATAATTTTGGGGATTGCCGCCGGAATTTTAGAGCATACAAATTTGTTTGAAATACTATATGATTTATTAATTTCTTTGGGAAAAAGTGAAAAAATATCTCAGGGGGGGATTCAACGTTATCTGAAAGAAGGTCCAAAATCTTCGGAAAAGATTTGGGGAGGGGAACACAATTTTCCACGTTGGAAGTCCAGTTTTTTTTTCTTGTAGAAATTTCCTCTGAAACCGCTAAACTATTTCGTCATCACATCGTATTGTTCTTTTTTTTGGCCAAAAGAGCAATTTCATTTTCAACATATCTTCAAAATAAATTCCATTGCATTTATGTCAAGTACATCATTTTGATTTCCCCGTCATCCTGCAGCTCTCATCTGAGCAGTCCTCAATATCAGACTCGGGGCCAAAACTCCTCTAATAAAGTAAGATATCTCCTGGCTCATTGCCTCCAGCTCTTGAAAAGAGAACCGCTTCGTTCCTGAAAATATTCAATACTTCAATGACCATGTAAAGAAACCCCCACATTTGCCTTTGTCCTCACCGCTCGACCCCTTTTTTTTTTTAGACTATATTGCCAGTTCAAGCCCTATATATTGTTCAAGACATATAATTTTCTTTCCAAAACCTATTTACAAACAAAAAAAGGTATCTACTAACCTGCCACCCCAAAAAAAAAAACAAAAAAAAAAAAACAACTCTAAAAATCACTCGATGTGCAACAATCGCAAATAACAAAAAAAATTGGGACAAAATCCGCGGCAAACTCTTAAGAACCTTTGTATCGGCTTGTACGCCCATTTGGCACCGCCAGGAAAACTAGACGCTTGAGGAGAAATTATTTGTTTTTTGTCCTACCCTTTTTTGACCACTAGGATACAAAGGGTTAAAAAAATTTTTATTAAATATTTAATATGCAAAGTTAAAATATGGTTACATTTTTAGTCCCGTAGGTAAAATGTTGCTTAGTTTCGCCTTTGCCATTGTAGTTTTTGGCTAATTACCTTCACCATCTTTCTTGCGGTTTGATAAAAAATTGCCCATCTGCATTTTTAGCCGTTTCCAGAATTCTAGAGACTCTGTAGAATAAACGCGTATCAAAAACTCATCATTCATTGAAATGCTTTTCAATGCACAACATTTAAAAGCTTAGAGTGTCTAGTTTTTAAATGTACTTTTTTCTTTTTAATATAGTCCAACAGACGAACAACAATGCATTTTCAGACTCGTGGACCAGAAATCCGGTAAGAAACTACCACTATCTATTCAGTGTGGGATGTTATGGATTTTTCGACGGCCGTTTTTGCGAAAAATATTGGTGTTGCGAAAAAAATGATATGAAACATTTTTGTAGAATTCGAGGTGATCATCATTTTTTGTCTAAACAAAAATTCTCTAGTTTGCATATTTTGGCAGATATTTGCGGAAAACTCATTTTTTATTTGGGGGGGGCCTTTTTGGGGTTCCCCCCCGTTGGAATCGTGATAAATTTTTTCGCTCGAAAGCATCCGCGAAGACCTAAAAATTGCGCCACAAATGAAAACTGTACAGATTTATTTACAGCTTTGGGTACGTTCAGTTACTGGACTATTAATAAAGCTCACAAATGAAAAATGACAATAATTTTCAAATAATTTGCATTTTGGGTTTATTTCTTCTAATAATTTATAAATATTTATTTAAATTTTGTTTTAAAATGTAAGTGTTTAGGTAAATAAGAGCTCTCTTTACTCGGATTTTATAAAAATATAATTCCGGGTGTAAATTATTAAAAAGGGCCCAAAAAAAGTTTTTTTTTAAAATTTTTCACTTTAATGGCGGTTTTTTTTTAGATTTTTATGTCCTGAATCCAAATCTGATTTTAGTTTTTTTGTATCACCCATATTTTTGAGCAATCTTTTTTTTGTTTTTTAAAAACTACTCATTTTAAAATCTTCATAAGATATATGGAAAAAAATTTAAAGAGACGGTATGTTAAGTCACAATCAGTGATTTTATTTACATTAAGTAATTAAAAATAATAAAATAAACTCACAGTGTAGGCTCCATTAGTCAGAGGGGAAATTTGGGTTTTTTTTTTTCTTTCTTTTTTTTTCTTTGAAGCTTCTTGTGTAGTTTTTTTTTGCGATCTGTTGCTTGTTGAGTTCCCCCGGTGAAGTGACCAACAGTAGCCCCCCTTTTGTTGGTGTTCCAGCGCCCCCCGGTAGCGTTTTTCCATCAATTTGATACCCCGGTGAAAACGTTCACCCTCCCCCCTCACTAAAGTCTCCCAAATTTTCAGGGAGTAGTCAAGATGACTGTTAAAAAAATGATTTTTCAGGCTCATCAAACACCCCAATTTCTCAAACTTATTCAACATGTTTTACAATTGTAACATATTCTGGGTTTTTTGAATTTCCTAAGAATTTTGTAACAACTTCTTTGAATGATACCCATGCTTCTTTCTATTTCTGGTCGTTTTTTTTTCAAAGTTAATGTCGAACATCATTGTTCGAATGTCAGGCCCTACAAAGACCCCTTTTTTTGAGTTTAGCTTCTGAAAATTTGGAAACCCCTTTGGCAAGATATTGGGGAAACAAGGTCCATCTTTAGGCAATGCCTTCAAACTGCTTCGGGGCCTAACTTTATATGTAGAGGTGGTAGGAGAATGTTTTGAGGATAAAAGGGGTTTTTGCGGAGACTGTTTCTTTTTTGGGGTTTTTAAAAGACTCCCTCAGGGGCTAGTTCTTTCTGCCCAAAGTTGATCCCTAGCTCTACTGCCCCTTTTTTAAAGAAACATAGAAATTTGCTGCCAAAAGAAGCATGCAAATCACTTTTAAATCGCCACATATCATCCAACCATGAGCAGAATCCCCCAATTTTATCCAACATTTTTTTCAAATTTTAATAGCTCTTTTCATATGTACAGAATGGCCAATAGGTACAGATGCATAAATTTACCATTGTGTAATAAAACAGTTTTAAAAAACTAGTTTTGGATGAATCGATAAATAGTCTCCAGTCTTCTTTGGTTGTTTTTAAACCCCCGAACTCATCCATCAGACCTGGAATGTTTCAGCAGACACTAAATACCTTCTTGAAAAAAAAATGTTAAAACTGCTGCTCTCTCTTCCTAAAAAATATTGCTGGTTCCATCTGCCAACAAGTTTTTTTTTTTTTAGTCTAGAACCGTTCCCCTTTTTTTCTTAAGCCAAGATCCCTAACCAAGTCATTGCTCGATCTACAGTTGGGGTTTTTTTTTTCCTGAAGTACACTGGAACTTTCATCATCTTGCTCATCTAGCCTGACTGTACATCAGAAACCGTTTCAAGTTGAACAGAATTCAAATCTTGGGGGGGTTCGGGGCCCCGGCAAATCTTCATCACCCCCTACTGATCGGAGGGGACATTGGTTTTGGGGATAGCTTATTACCCTCTTTTTTTTTTTTTTGGATAATATCAATACTGTAAAAGTAGCAATCATCAGTGTGGTTTTTGGCCCCCTCAGACCATAGGAACAAAAGAAACCTTTTTTTCCCCCTTTTTTGGCCATTTCTCAGATCTTCAAACACAAACATAAAAACCTTAAAAGTGGGGGGGATTTTCCTGATCAAAATTTTTTGTTCCAAAAATATAAGAAAAAAAACCTTTTTTTACAAAGTCTTTGGTTTTTTTAAAATTTCAAACTTACCACAAATATAACAAAAACTGTCTGCAGAGTTCTTCAAAACCGGATGAGACATTTTACTGAACACGTAAAACATTCACTGTAAGACTGAACCAAAAAAAGGTTAGGTTACACAATATCAGCTGGGAACAATGACATGTGTTTCACCAGTGCTCCCCCAAATTTTCTACATTCAGTACAAATTGTTTTTTACAATTCCATTTAGTCTATATAAAAGGTATTAACTTTTTAAAAAAAACACAACATTTAATAAATTCAGGTACAAATATAAAAAAAGGGGAAGGGGGTTACAACCCCAATAACTGTCATATTTGAGTTCAGCCCCCTAAAAGAAATAAAAAGGGGGGATTTTGGGGAAAAAAATTTTTTTTTTTATCGTTGGCCTGTGTTATTAAACAAAAAATAAAATTACGAAAGTGACTAACCAGAACAATCTATATATTAATTCTGCAGCTTGATAAAAGTTATGTTTAATCAATATGGGATATTAAAGTGGTCTGGTCAGCTGCTGTAATAATATTACGAAAATATGTAAACCCCAAATGCACCCCAAAACAAAAAAAACATAAAATTTGGGAAAACCCCCAAATTTAGGGGCCCCTCCCCATTTTAATTTTTGGGGGGAAAGCATTTGTGCAAATTTAAAACCCCCCCAAAACAAATAATTTTTAAAGGGCAAAAATAATGTTTTGGGGTTTAAAAATTCCCAAAAAAATACAAAATTTTCAATTTAAAGGGATTTAAGTAAATTTTACAAAGGGTAATGAGATTTTATGTCTAGTAAAAACTTAGTAATTTATAATAAAATGTAGTTTCTCTATACGTTAAATTAACGATAAAAGTATTTGTTTAATTAATTATTCTTTTTGTTCCGAAACCCGCAATTTGTCTAAAGGTACTTGTTATATTAATCCACCTAATTCTATGGATAACACTGTTATAAATAAAACATTTTTCTTAAGTCCAGCATATGTAAAAAAAGTTAAGCATTTCTAAAGAAATTAAAAATAAATCAGATTCAGATTGGTATAATCTATTAGTTAAATATTTTTTAACTTTATAATTAAGCTTAAGAAGCTTTAGCTTAAAAAATAAATTTATCTTTTTTGAATTGCTAATTTCCTAAATGTTTAAAAGCTGCTGTGATTATTTTAATTTATAAAAAAAGATACACCTTCTTATTTTAGACCAATTACTTTATTACCAACTCTCCCAAAAATAATTGAGAAAACTGTAGAAAGTAAAATATGTTTCTTATTAATAAGCATAAAATTTTAAATTTAAATTAATTTTGTTTTTAAAAAAATTGAAACACAAATAATGATTTTTTTTTAAACATTTTTACACGCCATTAAATGATGATGATTTAGCTGCTGTTTTTTGTGATTAGGCTAAAGCTTTTGACTGTATAAATTATTCTATTTTGTTAAAAAATCTTAAGAATTATTGCCTTTATCTTATTGTCCCTTTAACTTTAATCTAGTCAAATCTTTAAGAAAGATAACAAATTGTACGTGTAAATAATATTATGTCAAAAAGTAAATATATAAATTGTGGTGCTCCTTAAGGTTCTGTTCTTATACTTTTATTATTTTTATTATATGTCAATGGTTTAGCTCTACTAAATATGAGAGAAACATTTACAATACTTGTGGATAATACAACTATTTTATAAAATAATAAAATTTACAAATTCTTTATATGATATAATCAAAAATGATATTTTAAAAATTAATTTATGTTGTAACTCTAGCTTGCTTTCTTTTAATGTAACTAAAACTAATATCCTAACATTTAAATGTTTACTTAATTACCTATTGTAAATTGATAAAATTATAAAATTCTTTTCATGTACTAAATTTAAAGTTTTTTAAAAATTTAAAAAAAAAATTTTAAAAAAATTAAAAAGGGGTTTCAAAAAAAACTTACATTTTAATTTTCTTTTTCGATATTTTTTTTTAAAAATTGAAAATTTTCTATTTTAAAATCTATTTCTTTTGCTTTAATTTGAGGAAAACTTTTGGTTTTTTTTATAAAGGGTTGTTCCCAAAAGTAAAATTTTTTTTAAAATTTTAAAAAAAAAACCGGGGGGCCATTTTTTTCGTTTTTTTTTTTTTTAAAATTTTTTACAAAAATTTGGGGGTCTGGGCCTTTAAAAGCATTTAACGTTTTTAATTTTTTTAAAAAGGGGGCCCCGCTCCCGCCCCCCCATTTTTTAATTTTTTAATTTTTTAAAACGAAAATTTACCTGTTTATTAAAAAATAAGTTATCATAAATCCATCTGCATAAAAAAAGTATACAGGTCTGGAAACGAACCCACCGCCCAAAAGGAAATTCATAGTATGTTAAAGCATAGGCAATATTCGAGGGGGGCTCAGCCGTATCGCCGCCCGGGGCGGGCGATAGCGTCCTGATCTCGTTCGGCTCGGATCAGTTTACCCACATCGCTGGAGGAAGGTTTTTCACGCTTGGAAACAAGTAGGCAAAATTACGATATGCCATATTCTGTGTGGAATTATTTGTTTTAAAAATTTTTTTTTTGCCGACTGAGCGAAAAAAAACCCGGCCCGGCATAAATAAATTAAACAAAGATTCTACAAATAAAATTAATAATAATTCTATAAAAATGAAAAAAAAAATTTATTCCCCCAAAAAAAGTCTAAAGTCGGACAAGTTCGGGCGCTCGTTGCAGAGGGGAATTGTAGGAGAGAACAAAAATTTTGGTTGGGGAAAGGGTTTAATACACGTATTTCCTATGGTCGGGGGTTTGTTTCCCCATTTATTTTTAATTTAGGGGGCCCCTTTTCGAGGGCACTTTAAGGGATATCCGTTGATGAAAAAAATTTTTAAAATTTTTTTTTCATAGGGGAAATTTTTAAAGGAAAAGGCCTTTTCCAAAAACCAAAATCCCCCCTTCCCCAAAAATTTAAACCCGGGGGGTTTGGGGGGAACCTTTGGGGGGATTTTGGAGGGGGTTTAGGCGTTTTTTTTTTCCCCAAAAAACCTTTTTTCCCCGGGTGTTAAAATATCACTATGCAAAGGGGTTTAAAAAAAATTTGGGTAAAATTCGTTTTCCATAAAAAAAAAAATTCGGGACCCTTTAAAAAACGATTATCTCGAAAACGGCTGCTTTAAAAATTTAAAAAAGTATATGTTTTTAGTGCAGATGGATTTATAAATAACTTTTTTTTTAATAAACCGGTCAATATTCTAAGCCCAAAAAAAGTTTTCATTTTAAAAAAAACGAGGGGAAGGGGCCTAGCCGGGGGGTCTCTAGTAGCAACATAAAAAGGGGACGAATTTAAATTTCTCGCCTCAGAAAACCGCAAAATCCCAAATTTTGTACCGCTAGGTCCTTTGGTTAAAGAATTATTAAGAAAAAACGAAAACAAAATTAAAAGTTTAACACCCTGAATCTTTGTTATTATCAATTTTCGGACAAGGCAAGTTTACGTAAATTGCATTATTTTGACCTAAGGAATCTGCTGTTGCTCTGTGTCCCATTACTTTTGGGACACCCTGTATAATCAGTTCAATATATTTGTTGTTGTTTTGTAAGTCAATTAAAAATAATAGTCGGAGAGCTGGCTACGAAAAAGTGAACTGATAAGGTGTAGTCACGAATTTTGTATAAACCCTTTTTTACCTTTTTTAAATACGTAGCGTTTTCCCTCAGAACGCTCTCCCGGGGAGGGAGGCGTCGGTGGGCGGTCAAAGTCGTAAATTTATAATAAAAAAAATGATAAGGTGTAGTTCTGAAATTCAATAAAGCTGTAGATGTTAACTGTAGGAATCGAGGAAAATTATTGTCAGAAGTCTAGGTCGAGGCATAATGACTGTCAGAAGTCGACAAAGTTGTAAAAAAATTGTTGAAATTTAAACCACAAGATGCAGGTCTGACAATTGCATTTTTATATTATTTATGGCTTACTGAACCTGTATATAAATTGTCAGAAGTCTAAATAATGGCTAAGTACATAAAAATTGATAATATTGCCGGAAGTCGCTGAAGCGGCTATCGCGACGGAAAGCAATCTTTCGAAGCTTGTTTCGAATTTAAATAACAAGGTGCAGTTCTGGATATTTTTTTTTTTTTAATATTTACGTTGCTATTTAACTAAGTATGCAATGACAGAAGGCTAAGAAAGGGAGATATTTAAAAAAAAAAAAAAAAATCGTGATGCCGAGTAAGCGCTAATTTTTTAAAACCACTCAGAACTACACCTTATCATTTTTTTCTTATTATAAATTTACGACTTTGACCGCCCACCCACGCCTCCTCTCTCTCTCTCTAACTTTTTTTTTTCCCAAAACCGTTTATTAATTAAAAAAAAAATTTCTTTTTTTTACCCAAAAAAAAAATGTTTAATTATATGTATAAATTTAAATGTCCGTTAAAACTTTTTGTAGGGATAGGCCTATTATGTATTATCTAAACACTTTTAGATAATTTAAAATACATTTATTGCATAGATCCATTAAATTGTCTTTTTTCCTTATAATATTTAATTTATTATTATTCTTTGTTATTATTATAGGTTAATTTTATTCTGCTTTGTCAGAAAGATGTATAATATGATTTAATAATAAACCAATATTATTATTATTATTACTATTATTTGCCTTATCATTTTAAAATTAAAGAAAAAATTGGCAAAAACAAATAATTGACATGTAACCGATTAACGATTATTGTTAATTTACATATATTTACAATCTTTTGGTGGATTTAAAAGAGTTTAAAAATAGTTACCAGGTGTGACATCGAAAGTTCCATGTTAATAGAGGAGTATTGAATTATTGGCTTTCCTATTAATTAAGAAGTTATAACCGTATTAGAAAACTTTAAATGACACAATTAGTGATAATCTTTTTTAATTATCCATTGGAGTAAGTTAAAATACTTATTAATTTTATATAAGTAAACAGTTTATTTATTTGTTTATTATACAACTACCCAGACAGAGTCTTCCAATTACAGGGTAGAAAATTCGACATAAATATTTACAGACAGATAATATTGATAATAAAATATAGTGTTAAACAATAGTTACGATAAGATAAATAAATTATGTATAATCACTTTTCTTTCATATTTTTAGACCAAAAATAATTAATTAACATTTAAATAAAAGCTTCATAATTTAAATAAACTACAAGAAAAAATATCAAGATCATGCTTTCTTTTTTCATAATTTCTACACATTACATGAATGGACAAAAACATAAGTAGGTTTGTTCGTGGAACTGGCAAATAAAAAAAGGAATGACTAATGCGAGTCTGTAGGGACGACACGTGAAATTTAATTTTACTTAAAATATCAACACAATCTATTTTATTGTTTAATAATATATGAAGAAAAATGATTGAAGAGTATTTTCTACGTCTTGAAAGAGTCACTAAGTTAAATATATTTAACAAAAAATCATTTGGAAATTCAGTAGGTGGATAAGTATCATCCAGTTTAAACCAAAGATATTTAGCAAAGCGTCTCTGAATCTTTTCTAAGCTACTAGAATGAACTTCATAGGCCGGGTACCAAATAAGAGAGCCATACTCCAGCTTAGAACGCACAAAGACATTAAACAGAACAATTAACGACTTTATATCACTAAAGTCCCTTGAATTACGCAAAATAAAGCCCAAGTTTCTATAAGAACTTAACCCAATTTCATTAATATGATTTACAAAAGACAACTAAGCATCAAAAGTAATTCCCAAATCCTTAAAGTGAGAGCATTTTTGCAGTTCACTTTGGTTCATTTTACAAGGAAAATTAATCGGTGTCATTTTCCGAGTAAACGTCATCGTACAACATTTTTTTACATTTAAAGGCATCTTATTTTCATCACATCACCGACTCAAAGTATCCGCGTCATCCTGCAGATACACACAATTCTCCCAAGAGTCAATTTGACAATATATTTTTAAATCATCAGCGTATTGGATTTAATATGTTTGGTGATGTCACTCACAAAGATGTTGAAAAATAAAGGTCCAAAGACTGAACCTTGCGGCACTCCGAAAGTAGCACGTATGTTAAAAGACTTAATATGTTTGGTGATGTCATTCACAAACATGTTAAAAAATAAAGGTCCAAGGACTGAACCTTGCGGCACTCCGAAAGTAGCACGTATGTTAAAAGACTGAAAGCCACGGTACTGTACATGGAATGGAACATGGAATTTTATATATGTTTGGGATGTAACAAATGTTATGTAGGCCAGACTTCGCAAAGTTTGAAATCACGGATTACACAACCTAAAAGTGATTGTCGAATTGCAAAACGTTCATGCGCTTTGGCTTGTCACTTTCAGGATCTTGATCACAATTTTGATTATCAAAATACAAAAATTTTGGATCGAGAGACGAATTATCGAAAACGAATATTTTTAAAGATGACCCATATCAGTAAAGAACCTAACACAATCAATTCTAGATCTGATATTGACCAGTTAAGTGTCATCTACTGTAATATTTTGGAATAGTATTATTATGTGTCCGCCATTTTGGTTGTGTACTTTTTCTCAACCTCTTTATTTTTGTTCGAACTTTATATCAATCCTGTGTCTTGAATATTTCTGTACGTTTAAGTATTTGTATATAGTTTTTATGGCATTTTAAGTTTTTTTACTGATACCATTTTAAGGAATATAAAAAAAATAGTAATAATACTTTTTGCGTTTTTTGAATTTAGCTCTCGGGTGTTCATTTTAATCTTTAAATTATAAGAGACTAAATCGAACGTGGTCTCATAAATTTCTTGTTTTGTGATGTCAGTATTTTAATAACAATAATTGTAAGTATTTATTATTTTTTTTTTGTTTTGTGTAATTTTATTTAAAATGTTGATATTGTTGTTTTAGCTTTATCTCTTGAAAAAGACACAAACTGTGTCGAAATATAGAGGATTAACGAATTAAATGTTTTCCTGATCATTTAACCCACTACAGACCGCATTCCCGCTATTTGCTGTTGTAATTTATTAGTACGGTCGAAAAGAAAATTCATATATATTATATACCTACTCCGGTAAATACTGATGTCGATTTGCTAAATGTGATTTTAGCACGACGTCAAAGAGTGAGATTTTAATATCTTACCGAAAGGCATTGATATATGTCTTTTAAGTAGACCCTTGGTTTTTCTGTTGTTAACTGTGCACTCGCTACCGCCCTATTGAAAAGTCCTGTTAGGCAGGCGACACCCGTCTAGGGAGAGAGTCACAGGGAACTACAGAAAAAACAGGATGTTTGCTTTTTAGCTGTCGTTAAAACAAGTAACATTTATATGTATATATATATATATATATATATATATATATATATATATATATATATATATATATATATATATATATATATATATATATATATATATATATATATATATATATATATATATATATATATATATATATATATATATATATATATATATATATATATATATATATATATATATATATATATAATATATGTCGATGATAAAATTGCAGATAATACGAGCCACATTCTCAAATAGATGATTATGATAATATAAATTTACCATTTCACGAGGAAACCTAACGAAAACTAACCAAAAGCTAACCATAACTAGGTAATAGTTTTTAAGTTGTTGTTTACAGTCCCCAAATAATTGTAAACTATCACCTAATTCTGAAAAGTTGTCGTTAGGTTTTCCTTCTTAAATTGTAAATCTTCTTTATTATAATCATCTATTTGAGAATGTGGCTCGTATTTGATCGGCCAGTTTATAAAATGGCTTAAAGCACTAGCCGTACTATATAATTCAAACTAAACGATTATTTTAGAATATAGCCGCGTTTTATAGAGTGGCTAGCCATTTTAAAAAACGTAATCACATTTACTATGTGGCTACGACATATACATTTTTTTAATATTTTAAGTATTATGTATCTATTGGCAATTTATTAACCTTTATTACAACGTTATATCTCAAGTTTTATTGATAAAAAGTTAATAAGAAAAAGGACAACTTACATATAGAATCTTAAAGAACGTGTTTAAATGTAAAAACTTTCTTATAATATGAGACTCCGTGGTTTGTGGATTATCTGAAAAGTTTTTCAAACTTCCGCTCTTAACACATCATTTAGCTATTCAATAAAAAATATTAGGATGACGATACATGAAATTACTCTTTTTTAAGTTAAGATTAAAAAAACAAATTAATCGACAGGTCTTTTTTAATTTAAAATAAAAATTTAAACGTGTATGTAATGCAGACCTTAAAATAGTAATTTAGAAATTTTTTTAAAAAATTTAGATTTGGCAAAAAAAATAGAGCATGGAATGAGCGTGTAG
Organism: Listronotus oregonensis; assembly: GCA_019359885.1. NCBI lineage: Eukaryota > Metazoa > Arthropoda > Insecta > Coleoptera > Curculionidae > Listronotus > Listronotus oregonensis. The sequence continues at coordinate 23,341 of JAHBCN010009274.1, read as the reverse complement.
CAACTTTTCATGTTACAAAAAATCGGAGTACTACATAGATCTAGTTGAAAAATGTATCCAACCTTGCAAGAAGCAAGGTTGCATCATGTCACTAAGGCTGGATCCACACTATAAGGTAACGGTTCGTTCGCGGTCCGATCTCGGTCCAGTAAAATATTATAAAATGAAAAAACAATGTATGCATTCATACTATCCGTAACAGTCACGTTCCGGTCGAATCCCATTTCAGTCGCGATCAGTCTTGAAGAAATTTTGAGATCAAACTTGTCACGACATGTTTTGATAGTATGAATGCTCTTTTGTTCCCGGTTCAGTCAGCTACTACCCGTTGATGTAATTAATGTACAATTAAAAGATTTTATAAAATTTATATTGAATAATTGAAAACATTTATTATTTGCCTCCAACAAACAATATTTTTTTTTGAAGTAATTGCTTCACAAAAATTTGTTTTTTTTTAACTATTTTTGGGGTGATTTTCTTAAAAATCATTTCAAACGTACTCTAATCCATTCGACAGTATCGTAAAATTTTTCTTTTTCGTTAATTAAATGATGAGTATTCTGCACCCACATTCTTTTCCTTGTCTAATGTTTTTTTCTTGCGTTGGTAATATTATCTTCTTCATCGAAAATACAAAATATAACAGCTAATTCTTCAATCAAAAAGTTTAATGACATTTTATTATTAACTATGAGCCAAAAACATCCGACTTCGATTATTGATGATTTAAGACTTAATCGTGTTATAGTGACTATATATATATATATATATATATATATATATATATATATATATATATATATATATATATATATATATATATATATATATATATATATATATATATATATATATTATATATATATATATATATATATATATATATATATATATATATATATATATATATATATATATAAATATATATATATATATATATATATATATATATATATATATATATATATATATATATATATATATATATATATATATATATATATATATATATATATATATATATATATATATATATACATATATATATATATATATATATATATATATATATAATATATATATATATATATATATATATATATATATATATATATATATATATATATATATATATATATATATATATATATATATATATATATATATATATATATATAAAACTGGTATAATATACTTATTACTTTTATAATTTTTGTATGTTTTTCTATTTTTTTTTCCTATTAATATCTAATAGATTATAAGAATTGTAATGTTGTAAGGGGTGGTTTTTAGGAATTAAAAATTTGAAAATAAATGAATTTAGTAATAATTCGGGCAGTAATATTTTTAAATAATAAATCTGTCAAGCTACTTTTCTTTGGGGTATTTTTTTTATTTGGGCTAAAATAGGGGTTAATTTATAGGGGTTAAAAAGTTGCAAAATGTAATTCGTACATATTTTGGGCAACAGCATTCTAAAATTAAGTCACTATGATAAATTAATAATTTTTTGGTGTAATTTTTTTTTTACTTTAAGCTCTAACGAGAGTTGTTTTTTAAGGGTTAAAATATTTTGAAACTGTATTTTAAAGCATAAAACAATCATTTTTTAACCAAATTAAACCAAATTTTACCCACCTTAAGGTTTAAAATATAATTTTATAAGTCTTGACAATTAGGGGTAGTTCTCACCCTTAAAATACAAACAGCGTCCACCGACATGATATATTATTTAAACTAAAGAATAAGATGAGCATTATTTTAACTTTTTATGTAAATCGATGCTGGACAAAGAAAAATTCGAGATTTCCGGGATCATTATATATATTTTTTGTAATTTCGTTATTAAGGGTAATTTTTAAGGATTAAAACCTTACAAATATAACGTAAATTGAAACTTACAGCATAGATTCATTTTACATATTTAGCTATTAATTTAATTTACATGATGTCTATTTCTATGATTTTTTTTTTAATTTTTAAGCATAAGAGGTGGTTTCTACTTCTTATAAATAAAAGGCACACTTTAAGCATATATAAACTTTGATCTAGAAGGTAAAAGCAACTTAATTCCAAATTTTCATAAAAATTGAAACTGTACAAAAAAGTCCGGAGAGAACCTTTTTTCTCCCCACACACTGTACTATTAGAGCATAACGAAAGAAACACATGAACCTTTAAGAATTAAGAAAAATAAAAAAGTTAACTTTTTTTTAATAGAACACCGTGTATAATTTTATTCGGAATAAAAGGCCTCTTTAAAAATATATAGTTTGTTGGCATTTCGTTTAGTCGTTTTAAAAATATTTATAAATAAAATTCAATTAATAGTAAAAATCAACATTGCCTTGAAAAACAAATAATTTATTATAAACTTGAAAAAAAAATACAATTTTTAACGTAATTTCTAACATTTTTCACTGCACTTAAAAATGTTCTTCTTAACTTACGATCGATCGCGTTGTAAACAAAATCGGACCGATTCCTATTAAGTGTCATAATTTTATTTAAATTTTTTATCTTGTATATTTATTTTTTTTGCCTTTCATAATAAATTTAATTTTTTAAGTAACTTTATAAAAATAGATCGAGAAGATTTAAATCGGGGCTATTGGGCGGCCATCTAAGAGTGTCACACCTTTTTATTCAAAAACCATATTTCTCGTTGAGATACTGAGTTAAAAATTAAACGTATAAACAAATCAAATTGTTTGTTTTCCAAGGCAACGCAGATATTATATATTTTTAAATAAAGATTGAATGGACCTTCCATTTTAAATAGAAATATACAAGGTGTTTTATTTAAAAAAATTAACTTATTATTTTTTCTTAGTTAGCGCAGATTATCCCTTCACAATATACAAAACAGCTTTGTGTAGATTGGAAAATAAATATGTATGTTTTCTATACCCTGGAGAAAAGCCAAATAATCTTTGAAGTAAAATACCGGGTGCCCGGAAATGACAATGAAAAATTTTAAGATACGATTCTACATAACAAGATATGGAAAAAAGTTCATATTAACATAGGTCCGGAAATGCTTTCAGAGGGAGCTACAGGCCCTTGAAGGTGGTGTAATAAAAGTGGTTTTTATTTAATTTATTAGGATCTACTTACAATACAGGAATTAACTTTTACGTATAAGTTAAAGTAATTGGAGGTCACTTGAAAATATCAGGTGATCCATATTGCATCCAGTGCCAGTGGCGTGGGAACAAAGGGGCGGTTAGTTATTTAGGGTCATATTTTTTTCGCCGACTGTATTTTCGCTATCTTTTAAACCAATTAGGTTTTTTTTAAACATTTTTACGTAAAAAAGATTTCCTTGGTATAAAGTCGTATAGTCGACGGTTTTCGAGATAAACGGACTTAAAAGAACGACTGCAGTGCGTAAATACAGTAATTTTGGAAATTGAAAATTGAATTTAAAAATGTTCCCAATGTAGTAGGTACCAGTAAATTCAATTTTCTTTTTGGCAATTGGTGTAAAAAAATACCTTTATTTTAAAATAGTATTTAAGCATCTTCTTATTTTTATTACATAGCCTTTTACTGTATTCACGCACTGCAGTCGTCCTTTTAAGTCCGTTTATCTCGAAAACAGTAGACTGTGCGACTTTATACCAATGGAAACTTTTTTACGTAAAAATGTTCAAAGAAACATAATTTATTTAAAAGATAGCGAAAATAAACTCGGAGAAAAAACATATGACCTTAAATAACTAACCAACCCTTTGTTTCCACGCCACTGGTTGCAATATGGGTCACCTGATATTTTCAAAAAGTGACCTCCAATCACTCTAATTTATACGTTAAAGTTAATTCCTGTATTGTAAGTAGATCCTAATAAATTAAATAAAAACCACTTTTATGACACCACCTTCAAGGGCCTGTAGCTCCCTCTGAAAGCATTCTCGGACCTATGTTAATATGAACTTTTTTCCATATCTTGTTATGTAGAATCGTATCTTAAATTTTTTCATCGTCATTTCCGGACACCCTGTATATTTTTTTCAAATTTAATTCAAAACAAAAACACTGACAAGAAACTTGCTTAAAACGAGTATAATAAAACGCTATGCTCATTTGGTTATTATATCTAACAAATTTCCTACGTATAATATTGCGTTTTCTTTGGCCCTGGAGCAAAACTGATCTCGAGCGGTTTACCAGGTTGGATATAAACAGTGTTTAGAGGTAGATCTGGTGGCGTAATTACATACTATACTATTACTCAGAGCACCGGCGATAGAGGTTGCTCTGAGTCGCAGTGTAGTGACGAATACGCGCGAATTTTCACTTCATAATATACTACAGCCCAGAGCGGCGGTTAAAAATATTATATAAAATGATATATAGCATGTTGTATCACTATGAAAATGTGTTTAAATTCTTTGGATGGGTACTTACAAAGGTATTTAAATGGGGGTTTTATTGCCTGCATAAAATCCTCAGACAGATTTGTTTTGTTTAATGTCCTGAACTATTATAAATTGTTGTATTGATACAATACCTGCTTTAACCTTACTTCCTTATAACTTTTTAATAACAAAAAGCATAAGCATAATAACGTTTTGACAGATAAGTACCACATCACGAGGGAGTTATTTCAGTGGTACGTCAAGGGAAGTATTGTCAAAGTTCTCAAATGTAGGTTGTATCACAGATGTATATTTTAAATTCTTAGAATTAAAGTGGAAATCGAACCAGTTTATTTATTTTTAATTTTTTCTAATTATTACAAAAATACACTTTTTATAAATACGTGATGTACTTATTATATCGTGCTTAAAATAAAAGAAAATAACTCCTATAAATAAAACAACATTAAGCTTAAAAAACGGGCATAGTCGATATAAAATAAAATTATGAAGATAAGACAGAATAAAATAAAATACCTATACATTAGTGACATTAAGCACTACGTCTATTAACAAGGACCGCTTCACTTTCTTTCCTGTTAAGATTTTCATTAAGGTTATTTTAAAGATAGTATCCATTTCAAGAATAAGTCGTGATTTACGTAGATATAATAATAATTAAAAATAATGTCATTATAGAAATTCATTATGAAGTATGACCGATCAATTTAGCAACAAAACAGTTTAACAAAGATAAATATCAATAACTACGGCGTTGTGAATAACTCAAATCAATATTATATATTTTTTATTTTAGTTATGATAACGATGGACGTGATATATAGGGAACCATAAAAAAGTTTTAAAAAACAATAAATAGTAATATTATTAAGAGTTCATAATAATCCAACACATTTTCACACTATTAAAATATGCATACATAGCATTTCACATAACATTTTTAACTGCCGCTCTGGGCCGTAGTATATTATGAAGCGAAAATTTGCGCGCATTGGTCACTACAATCTGTACTGCGATTCAGAGCAACCTCTGTCGCCGTTGCTCTGAGTAACAGTATAGTATGTAATTACGCGAGCTGGTGTGGCTTTAACAATATCTGTATAAGTTGATGTGGTTCAATTAGTTCTTTCGTTATGCTCAAAAGATAATAGATGAAAAACTATAGAAATTTTATACCAGACGTTTTTTTATTTATTTAGTTATCGTAGGTGGGTGTCAAAATATAAATAAAAACCCTGACCTATAAATTGAACACCACCTTTGTATATTTTAAGAATTCTTTGATATTTATAATAAATTTTACGATGAATATATATCGTGGTTTTAAAGCAGATAGTAAAATCCAAGTTGCCGTAGTTGTTTTAAAGTTTAAAATATAACCGCCAATCATAACTGCATAAACTGCATGATAACTTTTCTTAACTTGTAATAACTTTTCCCCTATCTGGCTTTATAACAATTTTAACTTTTGTACCAGATTTCTGCCATCAGATTGCGCTTATTTAAAAGTAAAAAGACGGCGGAAAGTTTTTGAAGTAATTTATGTATTACATATTCACTGCAAAATGTTCCTGTAAAATATGAAAGAATATTTTTTATTGCCGCTATTTTTTTATTAGATTTTATGGTAGGACTTGTGTGTGCTTTTAAAGAAACATATTAATAATACGAAATATAAGAGATTTAATTTTTTTTTATTTAACCTATTTTTGACCAAGGCTTTAAAGTTAAAATTTAATATGACAGTAGTTATTTAAAAATAACGTCCGTGGTGGCACTACCGCGTTGTCTAAAAGGTGCTGTGAAATGCAATATTTGCATGTTTCAGTGCTTGGACAACGTTGACGGAACAACTGGGAAGAAATGGGTTAAACACCGGAAAACCCGGCACTCACGGTACTTTGGTACTTAGGTCTATATATGTATATATAATCCGTAGGATATAATATACATATATAATAATCCTTCGTGAGCTGTCATAAGGATAAAAAAAACTCTTATTTGGTTTAATTAAACTCTTAAAAGTAATATGCCATATACACGTCTGACAAACAAATTTCTTAGGTGCGGAGATTTTTAGTGCGATAAATGGAGATGTCAATTTAATAGGCAAAGGCTTGAGCGAAATAAAGACATACAGAAAAAGTGTAGCGGCTGATTCCCTTTCTACCAACCGAAGAAGAAAAGGGGAATGCTCCGGCCGGACTACGACAGCCAAGGAAGTTTAAAGGTGTATGGAAGCCCAATACTGTAGAACAAAATTGTCCAGGCGTGCAGGGCAGCGGGAAGAGGAGGGTTGGCCCCGCGGAATTTGCGCAATGAATAGTAGGTCAGGGCCGTATTTCTATAATTCTTTGTTACTATCTATAAAATTGACATCATCAAATGTCAAATTCCAACATTCACTGTTTTTTTTTTGCAGAAAATTGTTGGTTATTAAAGGATACTACGATAGAATATTTAAAATTATTGTGTAATATTAGATTTTATATCAACTGATATAACTTTACTGCCTTCTATTTAAATGGTCAATATTTTTGGAAGTTTTGTATTTTTACCAAAAATCTTTATAAATAAATAAAAACACGATTTTTTAAACTAAATTTCAAACATTGTATGATAGTATTAGGTACTTATCACCAATTTTGTGATAAAAGAAGGGCAAGATAGTGTAAATGAGTTTAATCTAATCCTAAGATTCTGGTTGTATATTAAAAAGTGAAAATTTTTATAACTGCTTTTTAGGCATATACTTTTCACTAATAACAAACATTCATGAGACAGAATAACAGTGGTTAAAAATGTTTAGTAACCTTTGGTACCTGAGTATCCATTGTAACAGTATCCGTTAAATATTATGTGTGTACAGTATGTCGAGCTTAAAAAGTTGATAATGCAAGATTAAGAAACCAAAAATCTAATTTATTTTTAAACAAATGGTATTGTCTCGAAAGTTGCCTCCTCTCCGATTTTGATCAAATATACCTTTTCGGCAACGTTTCGTTTCCGAGATCTTCATCATCAAAGTTGAAAATTAAACTAACCTCATTTTCACTATATTCTCCCTTCTGTTTGTACACAATTCTTGATTTTTACACTAAAGTGGCACACAATATTTTATAAACACCTTTTAAAACCTTGTATTTTTATTTATTTTACATCTTTTTTCCATTAACTTGCGAACTTTTAAGTTCAAAGGCAGCAGCCATAAAAAAAAGGTGTAAAATAAACATAAAAAAAAGTTTTTAAAATGTGTTTGTGAAATATTGTGTGCCAATTTAGTGTAAAAATCAAGAATTTTGTGCAAACAGAAGGAGGAATAGTGTAAATAAGGTTAGTTTGATTTTCAATTTTGATGATGAATATCTCGAAAACGAAACATTGCCGAATTTTTTTTTTAGATTTGTAATCAGCGCCCCAAAAAACTGTACCAAAATTGTACTTTCTTTCATTCAATTAGAGGGACCTGTATAATATATTAAAATTTGCCTGGTCTGCCCAGTAATCAATAATTTTTTTAAAAAGTGTACTAAATTATTAAATGAAATAAAAGTACCTAAATGTAAACCTTATTTCTTTTTAATAATCCACAGAAATAAACAAACATTGTGGAAATCATCTAAAAGATAGTTAAGATTGCCTTACTTTTCTCACTAATATTTCCTATAAAATTTTTATTTTCTATTATTCATAATTAATATATTATTATTTATTCGGTTACCTAACGTTACGTCTTATAAGAAGCACCTAATTTAAATATAAAAAATACTTACCTAAAGTTAAAAAGACGGGTATGTTACCCTTGGATTTGCAAGACAAAACCATACAACCTCTAGTCATTTTGTTACGATATTATAAGTAACAAACAATAAACACAAAATTATAGTCACAATTTAATAAACACTAATCACTAAAATAAAAAGGTTTTTATCAATCCAAAAAACGGTACTCCGGCTCTCATAAAATTATAATGTGTTAGCTAACTTCACACTGATTTATCAGTGTATAAGTAGGCAACACATTAAATTATTTCGTGGAATTTTGTTATTGCGCAGAATCGGCGGGGCCAACTCTGACAGTTATTTTTATACTGGGCTGGACATTTTTTGATCGAATGGGCCATAGCATTGGGCTTCCATACACCTTTAAACTTCCTTGACGACAACACACACACACGCCCACTCAGTGATGCCAGATCTTACGATTATTCGTAAGATTACACGATTTTGGTTTCGATTTTACGATCTTACGAATAAGCTGGCAATTCTGACGATTTTTTAAATACATTATTTTAAAATAAAATATTGCATTTGAATTATTAATTTACTTCGTCCCCGTAGTGAATGATAACAATGGCATATCAAAAGAAATGACCGGGGAATCACCGTCGCTTACAAGCGGTTATCGAGCAGAACGACAGGGGATTCCCCGTTGATTGCAGGTAAAGGTGCCTTATAATTTATTTGTTTGCATTTTTACGCAATCCTGTTTCGTATCGTAAATTTTACATAAGTCAAAACCATCGAAAGTATATTATATAGAAAAAGTTTAATTGGCAACAAAAATTGTTATGATTTTTTCTATCAATAACATCATGATACAAAAGTTAGAAAGTAGTGACATATTATATAGGGATAAGCAGGATAATACTGAACATTTTGAAATTTATGTTACTTACTCGTTTATTTAGTGTTCTAATATTTGAATTGGTGTAATATAAAGTTACATTAGGTTTTTTAAATATATTAAACATTGTCAATGTATTTTCCTTTTTAACAATATTATTTAGTAATTTGTAATCTCCCACTCTTTTCATGATTTCTTACGATTTTTCGTCATTGTATTTCACGATTTCTGCTTTATCTCATCTGGCAATACTGCACACACTACTAGGAATCAACCAGTCCCTGGCTGGCAATGTAAGTGAACGCGACGGGCAATGTTCCAACAAGTAAAAATAAAATTATTTATGTTGTCTTGCTAAATAAAGTAACAAATACCTATAATTAAAATAATGAAGTATCTTTAACCATTTTAAAATACTAATATTTTTTACATTTTTTTTTTGCTAACCGCATAACTTTGTTTAAATAAAAAGTTTTATAAAATGTATGATTTTTAAAACATTTGTAAAATTGCTAATAAATATTTTAGCAATTGACAACACTGTCGATAAATTCTAACAAGTCGTAGGCACCGTCGACCGTCGTTGTATTGGAAGTGGGGGATAGGGGAAATTGTTGTCGTTCTCTTTTTATTCTGGGGTCATACCATATGTATCCTACTATATTACAATAAGGGCTCGAACAGACGAGCCACTCTGTCGCGCCACAGAGTGGTGACACAGAGTGGCCAATCTGCAGTTCTTATTTAAAGTACGTGTTTATGGAAAAATTCATTCAGACGAGCGTTTCTGCAGCGACACAGTGGCCGTCAGACGCCGATCCCCGCCACGCGTGGCGACCACTTCTGTACTAAACGCATTCAGACGGGCCACTTTTGGAAGCGCCACTGCAGTTTGGTTTTGATAGTTAGGGGTGACGGTAGACGTAAAGATGAATTTTGACAGAGACAGGTATATTATTGAAATTCATAATCGAGAAGCTATTTGGGATATGAGATCTCCCGACTATAGCAACTTATCAAAAAACTTCGCAGGATCTGCCCGTAACCTTTGCATTAGTTTATAATACTGCCCAACGGATATTCTCTCCGAGGTTATCGGATGCATCCATAATGTACGACGTCTAGAACGTTTACGTCGACGTCGTAAGAGAAGAGCAAAAGTAGATTTTTTCATCCGACTCCATAAACACTATGGAAATTTAGGATCAAGGAATGGTATATGTTTGGCAACCTTCGCCACCGTACTAAGCTTCTAGTAACTAAAATTACCAGTTCAGACGAACGACTTTGTGGAGCGACTCTGTGGCGACACAAAGTGGTCCAAATCGGCCACTGTGTGTCACCACACTGTAGCGCGACAAAGTGGCTCATCTGTTCGAGCCCTAAAATTGGCTCCCAAGACCTTGCCTTGCCAATCATGTATGAACAATGATATATTATTTTTTTATATAGAGGAAAAGTGATACTTTTTTTTGGAGCGCTTGTTTTAACAGCCGAGCGGAGTAAGGCTGGTAATAGAGAGCAAGCCACGAAAAGCATCTTTTCCTTCAAATAAAATATGCTGTTTTTTCTTCAAATGTTGACAAATGAATGCAAAAACATCTCTCTCTCTTAATAGTAATAGTTATTAAAGATAAGTGGGTTCGCAAGGCGGCTTAGACTGGTCTCGGTGAAAAATTGCTATATTTATGTAACATAAAGTTGTTAGTGGACACTATTAACAATAATTATTTTTTTAAAATTGCGTCTCCGATTGCGTTTTACGTACATTTATTATTTAATTTAGTAATATATAAAAATTCAAGTTTTATTTTTAGTTTAATAAATATTGAGTTGTTGACGCTTAATTTGTTGTTTGTTTGTGTCTAAGTTGTTATGATAACACTTTTTCCTCCGCCGGCGAAAAAGTGAAAAGTAGAGTTCCGGCGGGGGAAAAATGAATCTTCGCTGTCGCCTACACAGTCGAGTAATGACGGATTTACTGACGCTTGAAGAAAAATAATATTCATAAAAATATTAAATAAAAATGTTTAAAAAATATTTAAGATAGTTGCGGGATAATATCTGAAAACAAATTCGTAGATCAATAAATACATATTGATGATATGCGCACAGCACAAGTAGTTGTACACAATCTGTTGGATAGATGACATACCCAGTAATATACCTCTGTCTAGATCTTACTAGCTAGATTAGTCATGAGTTCTTATTATCGCCAGTATATCTTCGGTCCAGAATAATAGTAGGACAACCTATAGTTTTTAATTCTTTTTCTGGATACTCTGATAAGGTTTTCCGCGTTCTTTCTGGTGATATACTCAAAAAAGATGAAATGTTATTCGTTACTTTTCTATAAAGCTGTTTTAAAATAATAATTTTGACTTAGGTTTAGAATAATACAAATACAACATAAAATATCTTTAAAAAGGACTTTTTCCAAATGTGTTTGTATAATTCTCTGGAAGATGAACCAGAGAATTATACAAACACATTTGGAAATGTTTTCGTATTACACCAAAATTAAAAAAAAAATCATTTTAAGTTGTCTTCATGTTGAAGTTGCTAGGAAGTCATATACTGTAAAGAAAGTTATAAAAATAATGCCTAAAAAATGAAACTTAATAAATATAACGGAAAATCAAAAATAACCTACAAGAAAAAGAAAATGTTACTTTCTTTAAAAACGCACATACCTAATGAACACAATTAAGGATTTACAAAAGTTTATTTATATTTATTTTTTAGAACTATAAAAAATCTTATATATTTTTTTTAATGTATTGGTAAAAAAGGATATATATTTTTTTTTCATAAACCTAAGTCCAAAATATTCCTAGTAATGTTTATTAATTTTTTTCTCTAGTAAGAATCGTGATTTTTTTTAATGATAAAAATATAATATCCTAATATAATTTTAAAGTTTCCTTTACGGTTTTTGTTAAAATACTAAAACAATTTACACAAAATAAATTAAACATAAAATTTTTTGTGCAAAACACGGTCATCTTAAATAAAAAACAAAGACATTTAATTTTGCTGTGTTGTCTTTATGGTACAAGAGTGAGACAAGTAATAATTTATGTAAAAACAAAAAAATAGTACACTAGCAGCCGAGTTTCGATCTTGTTGTTAAAGTTATCATTAAACTTAACAATGGTTTGAATTTAACAAAAGGTAAAATAAAAACTCTTGACAACAGGACATAACTCAATTGTTAACTATGTTTCAAAAATAATTTTGCGTTAAAAATCATTGTTACTTATAAAAAAAATAAAATATAATAATAACCTTGGATAAAATATGACGGAAAAATAGATTTGGTAATCTAAATAGTAATTTTATATATTTTGTTTAAAAACATGCAGTACAATAAATAGGTAAAATGACTAATACTGCAGAAATTCTTTAAATTTGTTTTTTTTAACAAGTTCTTCTATATAACTCATGCTTATTACATTTAATTAATTAATTCAGAAGTATTACATTTAAATTCAACAAAATATTTGCTTTTTTGCCTAAAAAATTGTTGTTTTAATTTAATAAACATTGGTTAAACTTTTTAGTTACCAGAATTTTATTACTTACTTTTGCTTCTTATTCATCTATTCTTTTAAAAGCAAAAAAAAAATAATTTCATTTATTTCTATATATTTATACATCTCTTCCTAAAATTATAACCCTTTTTCTTAAGTAAATGGCGTGTCCAAAGATATAATAAGCGGTACTAAAAAAACCCTCATAGACCCGCTGAGTTATATGTCCGATTCGCCCCAAACGCCGTAATTGAAATCCTCGCCAAACGCACTCCAGGGTGTAAAATTTAATCTAAGAATTCTGCATTGCAAGAAAAAGATGTTCTTAATTTTAATGCGTTAGCCAATGATAATCACAGTTTAGAAATTTATTTACCAGAGGAATAATATAGTTAAGTTGCTACATGATGCTTTTTAATTACAAATTGTTTTTTTTTCTATTTAAATTGTGCTATGTATCTGACGTAATCTTGTTATTCTGATATAAAAGTTGGTTCTTCCTACCTAAATCTATTCCGAAAAAAATAAAGAAAAATTTTAATTTTTAAAATTTAATAACAAAACGATAGCTGAAAAAATATTGTAACTTAACTGGGGCATTAATTGACATCCCAGTCCCTAACGTGCTCGCTAGGCTCGCGAGTTAAATGGCTCTATCATTAGTCGCCTCTATTAACTACCTTGTTTGTTAAATAACTTTTTTACGTAATTAAACATAATTAATTATTAATTTAAACCGGCATTAAATACTTCGCCCGTTGAAAACTACTTTAAAATTCTGCATTGTGCTTTTTCAAGTCATGCATAATTTGGTAGCACTCCTGCAACAAATAAAATTTCTAAATATTCTTTACTAGATAGATTTATATTTGTTTTTTAACAAAATATTTTAAGATAATAAATATAAAATTAATTTTTATTTTAAGCGAAAAACTTAAAAATGCAATAATAAATAAGAAATTTTGTTTAAGTGAATCTTCTGTACGAGAGATTGAAAATCTTTGATATAGGCGCACGGTAGTGCTCCTGGTCAAGGTTTGGTCTGACGCACGCTGTGTGTATATTACACGAAAGGTTTCAGCGTGTTTCCCCCTATCAGGACTGATTGACTAAATCACCTACTCAATTATTTGTCGACTTGACAAAATTGTTGACCATTTTTTTTAGCAAAACCTTAAAATTTAGTATGAAGGTAGGTTTTAGGACACAAAATAAAGAAAAATTCTAAAAACTGCATATTTTTACTTGAAATGCCCAGAAATAGAGGCATTAATATTGTATGTTTAGGGGGTAGAACTTTGTAATCTGATTAAACCTAAGTTTCCAAAGTCAAAATTGTCTTAAGATTTAAAATGCACCCAGGATTTTTTTTACTAAACAAAGAAAATTGCTTCATTTTACCTATGAGGCTTTTAATAAAGCGTGACATTAAAAAGAGCAATAATTTTCGTACTTCATATTTAGTCTGAATGTTAGCTTCTACCTACAGAGTATGGTATACTAAGATAAAGGGCAAAAGATCCCCTCCCTCATTTTTTTTTAAATTTATTAAGCTCAAAAAAGAGAGAAGATCCTACTAAAACCACTTATGTATAATAAGCGCCAAGTTCCTATTCAAAAACTTGGTATCTTAAAGCACTGAGATCCATAATTTGACAAAGTTTGGTCCAAAAATGTGTTTTACTTCTTTTTTACTTGGCAAGTTCTTTACTGACCCCTTGGTATAAATAAAAAATATTAATAATTAAAATTTTCAGAACTTTTTTCCAAAACAATCGTCTTACTTTTTATCAGAACTATGTTTGACTTTTTTTGGTTATCCCCTGTATTTATGTTTAGTCTATACTTAATAGTACAACAAAATATATACCCATACTAGCTGGTTTTAACCTAATAACAGTTTGTTTGTGTCAAATTTACTATTTGCCTGTAATAGGGTTTCTTATTTGTCATTTATAATACTATAAATTTTTAAGCTAAAGCATTGTCTGTAAATTTATGGGGGACCGCTTAGTTAATATTTTATTACCCTTTGCATTTGATACCAAAAACATTGTTTTTGAAGAAAATATTGTGGTTTTGTTATTTAATTTTTTGTGGTACATAAATACAGGACCATGCCAAAGCAAGAGATAAAGTCTAGATAAAACTGTTTAATAAAATCCTAAAATTTCATAATATTTTAAAATTTTACACAAAACTTTGCTATATGGTTATTTTACAAATTCTAGCACCTCTATAAATAAATAAATACTTTTAACATAAAAATAGTTGATAATGATTTTTTTAAACAAATTGGAGAATATTAACATGTTAAATTAGAAACAAAATATGATTTGCGATTTTCCATCGCTGAAACAGTTTAAATTATACACACAGATAAACAAAATTACCTGAACTCTAAACAAATCAAAACATTTTTTAAAAGCAAAGAATTACTAATGGTAAGAAAGTTTCTTTTTATTTTTTTTATGGATTTTAAGGTATTTATAATATATAATGGTTTAGTTTCTGTAAGGCTTCATTAATTCTTCGATTCAGTCATTGTTGGGTTAAGATGACTTCTTTATAAATTTTATTTTCCAACACTTCCCAAAGAAAAAAATCTGGAAGTTTTAGATCCGGGGATTATGATGGCCATCTTAGAAATCCATGTGTTCGTATCCAACGATTTCTAATGTAAGTATTCAAATACTCTTTTATTCGAAGAGCGTTATGAGTAGGAGCGCCATCTTGTTAAAAATAAATCTCTATTCCTTTATTTAAAGAAAAATTATCAAGGATATCCGAAAGATTTAAGTGGAGTATGTCCAAATATCTATCTGCATTTAAATTTATTTTAAAACAGCGATACACTAATTTATTCAAAAATTAAAAACAATTTTTATTTAACCCAAACCGACCTTCTTGACGAGCAAGTTGTTCCAAGTGAAGATTTGTGGATTTTCAACGCCTTTTATTATATCGGGTAAAAATACCGTAACTTGTTATTCGAGATTTATCTGACCAAATAATTTTTTTGTGATAAGAGCGAACCTCTTTAGATTTATTTAATAATTAGTGACAAAATTCCTATCTTCTTACACCAGGGTGTAAATATTGGTTAATATCAACAATATTAGAAAACCATTTATTGGACGTCAAAATTCTTTGCTTTAGATTTTAAAATTTCAGTTTCATTTTCTATTTTTCTAACGGGTTTAGATTTCTGTTCTTAAATTTTAAAGTGATATTAGAAAATAACATTAGGGTATGTGCTTAAAACGCAAAGACAAAAGTGAAAACTTTACCAAAACAAGATTCCCTATTAACCTTTTACAGTCTAACATCCGCAAATTTCAAGATAAAAAAATTAATCCATAAAAAGAAAATACACTATGCATTTGGTCATATTTTAGTATCTGTTTTTTTCGCCGAGTCTGACGGTTCAGTCTCCTTCAATACCCACAAAAAGTGTTTTTAAAAAAGTTAAGCTTGGCTTTGTAAAAGAGCCGTATACAGTGCGTCCCAAATTGAGCCTACATGTATTGGTAACTCGGGAACCATTAGAGCTACAGTATTGGTTACATTAGGAAAGTTTCAAAAATTTTAATTAAAATTAAATCTGCTTTCAGATTTTATTTATCTTTTATGGTTTTTGAGAAAATTAAGAAAAACCAAAATGATGCATTTTTAACTTTTGTCTGTAGATCGCAAACTACCAATTTTACTGTTTTAAAATTACTACATTATTAGAACACTTTTTTAAGAAGAATTTAATTCAAGTAAAAATATTTTTCTAACCTTATTTGTTTTTGAGATATTTACCCAAACTTTGGATTTTCATACGGACGCCATATTGTATTTCTACATTTTTGAAAAGAGCTCTTCAAGAACTTTTCATTGATGTATCACAAGTCTAGGTTTTCAGATTGCTTAAGCTCTAAAAACGATAATTTTTGTTTATTTGATAGTAGGCTTAGACTGGACTGCGTAATGGCCGCCCCGTTTCATAAAAAACCATGATACGCATCCGGAGCGGCATCAACCTAACCATGGATATTTAAGATTCTTAGTGATGAACTTGTTACTCTATGGATCTTTTGTGAGAGCGAAATTCAAAACTTATACAAAAAAATGATGCTTTTTGCAAAAATTAGTACTTCCCAATATTACCTTAAACTCATAATAATTAAACACAACTATAAAACAAAAATGTATCAGTAAACAAGAAAATAAAATCACAATACATATCTTCCTCCATTTTTCCAACACCTTGCGGGTTACTCGGCGTAACGTGTTTCGGTTGATGGAAGCA
This sequence comes from Listronotus oregonensis, assembly GCA_019359885.1. Classification (NCBI taxonomy): domain Eukaryota; kingdom Metazoa; phylum Arthropoda; class Insecta; order Coleoptera; family Curculionidae; genus Listronotus; species Listronotus oregonensis. Next base: position 6,500 of record JAHBCN010009274.1, on the reverse strand, counting down.
AACACATCCCGTACCCTGTGTTCTAGTTCCAGCCTAGTTTCGGGCGGAGAAAACTCGTACACCTTATTTTTTGCGTGTCCCCATAGGTAAAAATCAGGGGGTGTGATGTCCGGTGATCTAGCTGGCCAAGCAATTGGCCCATTATTAGAGATTATGTTGTTATTAAAGGTATTTCTAAGGACCTCCATCACCTCCCTGGTACTGTGCACTGGACATCCGTCTTGCTGGAACCACAAATTATTTATTTCATTTGGCGAAACTGTATTTCTAATGGCCGATAAAATCAATTCTTGCAGGAGTAGCAAATACCTATCTCCATTTAGAGTTTCTTCAAAAATAAATGGTCCAATTGAACGTTTGTCTAAAACAGAAAAATAAATGTTTTATCTAATTGTGAGACGTAAATTAAAGGGGCATTTTCAATTACCTATGATGCCACACCAGACATTAAAGCCAAACCTTGTTTCTAAATTATGTGGATTTTCTGTATCTCAGCAGTGATAATTGTGCCTATTAAAAATTCCACAATTTGTAAACCGGGTTTCGTCTGTCCAGAGAACCTTGGATCGGAAATTGGGTATCTGTTGACATTTAGTAATAAACCATTGACTAAAGGTGATTCGTCTATTGAAATCATTTCCCTGAAGACCCTGGACAATACGTGATTTGTATGGATGAAAACGGTGTTTTTTTTTAAAGACCGATGCACAGATGACTTAGAAATTGTTGTCTGTTCTTCCATTTTTCTAACCGATGTTGTGGGATCATCTCTAACGTTTTCCATTATAATCGCCTCTCTTGCTTCATTATTTTTTGTATAAGTTTTGGGATTCGGTTTCACAAAAGATCCATAGGCTAACAAGTTTGTAACTAAGAATCTAAAAGTTTTTGGGTTGTTGTTGCCTTTCCCGGGAAATTTTCTTCGTATGCTCCCGGCTTCTGTATTTCTGTTAGATTTAAAATAAATTTCAAAATCCACCTTTTCATCATTGAAATAATTAAGAGCCTTTTTTGTAAATACTTAAAATAATCAAAACTTAAATTTTTTTTGAAGGCGTTTTTGAGAAATAAGATGCACGCTAATTTTACATTTACATTATTTAAATTATAAGATGCATATCATTTTTTTTTTATGAAACGGGAGGCCATTACGCAGTCTAGTTTAAGCCTACTATCAAATAAACAAAAATTTTGTTTATAGAGCTTAAGCAATTAAAACCTAGACTTTGTACATCAATAAAAAATTTTAAGAGCTTTTTTAAAAAAAGAAAAAAGCCAATATGGCGTCCGTATGAAAACAAATTTGGGAATATCTCAAAAAAAAAAAGTTAGTAAAATATTTTACCTAAATTAAATTTTTTTAAAAAGTGTTCTAATAATGTAGTAATCTTAAAACCGTAAAACGGTAGTTCGAGCTACAGGAAAAAATTAAAATCCCCCTTTTTGGTTTTTTTTTAAAATTTCTAAAAAACCATAAAAAAATAAAAAAAAGAAATTTAATTTTCTTAAATTGCCTAAAACTTTCCTTATCAACCAACACTGTATCTAAGGGTTTCCCCATTTAAAAAATGTAACCAATTTGGGACACTTAAATGACTTTTTTTTTGACAAACGGCTAAAACTAAAATTTGCCAAATAAGAATTATTGTATTCGGTAAAAATCTTTGACAGGTCCCCTTGCATTCTCCCCTTTTTATAAAAACAGTTTTGTGGTGTGAAATCTTTCTTCCAGTAAATATTGTTTTTTTATTTAATACTAAACGCTAGACTTTAAAATTTAGGTTTTAAATTTTTTTTCATTTTTAAATTTAAATTGAAATTTCCAATTATTTAATTTTTTGAAGGGGGAAAAAAAAAGAAAAAAACAAAAAATAAATTGTCCATTTTAAGGCCAAAAACAAAAATTTTAAAAAAAATTCAGCTTTTTTAATAAAAAAAAACATTTTTTTTTTATATTATTCCATGTTTTTAAAATACTTTTTTTTTTTAATTTTATTTTTTTAAAAAAAAACTACGGAGCGTAAAAATGGGCCGCAAAAAAAAAATTGTCTTACTGCCAACAGATAATCTTGGGGTAACAAAAAAAAAAAGGTCTTTTGCAACCCAAATTAACCACTTTTAAATTTAAAAAAAAAAAAAATAGCAAAATTTAAAAAAAAAAAATTTTTCCACTATTTTAGAACCGTTTTTAGTAAATTGGGGAAAATTTTTACAAAACATCTCAATAGAAAAAACGGAAAATTTTTTAAAAAATCCCAAAGATACAGTCCCTTTAAAAAAACGTTAATTTTTTGTAATTTTTTTTTGAAAAAATATAACAAGATAAATTTTTATTTTTTTTTTACTACAACAAAAACCATAATTATGACCCTTTCAGTTCTTTGGATAACCCTGTACATAACAGGTTGCCGTATTTTTTAAAAGTAATAAAACCCAAATTTTAAATTTTAATTAAAAAAATGCATGTGTTTTTACTTCATTTTTAATTATTTTTTTTTAAAATTCGTTTATAAAAATTAAATATTATTAATTTTAAAGATTTCATTTATTGGATTTAAAAAAAAGAAAATTAATTAAAAAAAAAAAGGTTAATATTTAAAAAAAAAAAAAAAAAAAACTAAATTTTTTGTTAAAAATTTTTCTTTTTTTTTTTTTTATAAATTCAAAATTTTTTTTTATTAATACAAACATAATATATAATACATAAAAAACCGAAACCCTTTTAAATGGGTTTATTTTAATAAAATTTTTTATGACTTTAAAAAAATAATAAGTAAATGATTAAAATATTGCATTGTTTAAAACCCTTTTCCTTTAATAATGTGTGGATGCACCCCGATGTTCGATTCTCCATCGCTCAGGCATGCTTCGATCAGGTGGTCAATGTCCTCCTGTGGATCTCATTCCCCGGGAATCACCAACTCCTCTCGAAGTGCTCCGAGTCTGGGGGACGTTCAAATTTAAATCTCCCCCCCCATCATATCTCACACGTGTAATTGGGGGAAAATCGGGAGATCTTGGTGGCCAGTTTAAAATGGACATCATTATGTTGAAAGAAGTCCATTTTACTCTTCAAAGGGCGGTTTTATGTTGGGAAAGTTGGATTTGCCAGGGGGTCGAATATTGTAAAAAATGGGGGTTTTGAACTTCTTTGGGTATAACGTTGCGCGGCATGTTACCTCTGATGAACTTTGGGTGACCTGGAACCAAACTTAGCACCAAAATAACTCCCAAAAGGTGATGCATGTAAACAAAATCGAGACTCGTCACTAAAAAATACTGTTCCATTCCTGATCCCAGAGTGACGTTCTCGCACCACTCAAGGTGATTACGTCGGTTTCTGGAGTTAAAAGGGGGACCCCGTGGTCGGGTTAAAAAAAAGGCCAAAACTTATCATTCGTGGAAACCCGCATGAATAGGCTTCCATGTTCTGCAAACCATTATTTGTATGGACCTTGTAGTGGGGAAACGCTCCCAAAGCCAATAATTTAGGCGACGATCTTACGTTGTTGTTCTACGGCGGGGCCGTGCCCCCTTCTCTTCCGGGACGGCCTTCTTGAAGCCATGCCTGACAACACCTAACCACAGTGTCTACACCTTTCACCTAACTGCAATTTCCGAAAAAAAAGTCCAGCCCCCAAATCCTACTATACGGCCCCCCCAAACTCCTAAGGCAAACGTACAGGTCTCCGTACTCTAGGCATCGTAACCAATCGTAGAAAATTCAAGAACCAAAACCCCCAAAATTTTGGGATCTTTACTGGGGCTAATATTCTTTTTTAATTTTTAAATGAATTTAAAAAAAAACTTTTAAAAAAACCAAATTAGACGTGGTTTCCCTAATTGCAGAAATAAAAAATTCCCAAAAAAAAAAAACCCTTTAAAGGGGAATTTTATTCCTTTTTTTAAAAACCTTTTGGTCCTTTTGGGTGTAATTTTTTAAAGTTGTCCAAATGAAATGCAAAAAAACCCCAAAACCCATCCAACCGTTTTTTTAAAAACACCAAAAATTTTTGGCTGTGCAACGGGGGTAGGCCGAAACCCCCAACTTCCGGAAAAACTAATTTTAATTTTTTAATTTTTAAAATTATAAATTTTGGTTTTTTTTTTAAAATTTTTGGGTTTTTTTTTTGGGGTAAAAAAAAGTTTTTATATATTTTTTTTTTAAAACCTTAAATAAAATTAATTTTAAATTTAAACCCAATTCCCGTATTAATTTTTTAAATTCCTTTTAAATTAAAAAAAAAAAAATATTTTGGCTACATTTGTTTTATCAATTATTTTTTAAATTTAAAACTTATAGAAAAGTTAAAAAAAAAGTATTTTTCAAAGTTCCACGCTAAAAGAAAGGGGATAAAAAAAAGTGTCCATCTTGTCACGATTGTTTTTTTGGTCATCTAAAAAAAAAATTTTATTAAAACCAAAAAATAAAAAAAAAAAAAATTTGGAAAAATTTGGTTTTTTTAAAAAAAAGGGCCTTTGAGAATTTTTAACTTATCCGAATTTTCAAAGTAAAAAATTTTTTTTTTTTTTGTTGGTTCCTGTCAAAGAGGGGTATAAAAAAAAAATTTATTCTCACTTTCATAAAAATTGATAAATTTGAATTGAGTTTGTAAAAATGTTTTAGAAAAAATATTTAAAAAACCCTTTAAATTTTAAGGTAGGTTTCGGGGGTCTAGGGGTAGAGCAGACATATTTTTTTTAAAATTTTTTTAATTTTTATTCCGGTCATATATCGGGGCCCTTTTTTAAACCTCGAACAATATTTAACAAAATTTTCTCCGAAAGATGACCTTTTCTTCTTTTTAAAACACTTGAACCGAAAATCAGAACTTTAATTCTGTTATTGCGCCAACAATTTTTGCTATAACTTTTAAAATATTTTGAATTTTGTAAAAATTTGTTTTGACGCATTTTTTAAAAATCTAAATATTAGAATAAAAAAATTTTTTTTAACTTTTTTTGACTGACCTTTTAAATTTTTTTATAAATAATAAAATCATTCAAAGTCAAAAAAAAAAAAAATCATATACTTTTAGGGGAACGATATCAAAGTCCTTTAAAAGAAAAAAAAGCTGAGATGCGGTGAAAATATCCAGGGACTCCGTTGGCCCAATAGACCAGGTAAGTGGGATCGAAGGTTTTTTTATAAACAAATTTTAATTTTAGCTAATTATTAATTGTGCAAAATTAAAATATACATAAATTTTTTTATGTTAGCCAAGTTTTGGGCATTTTTTTTTGTTTCATAAATAAAATTTATTGAAAAAACAGTTTCTTTCCATATAAAGTAAACACTGTTTTTTAAAATTTTCTAAAATAAATGTACCATCCAACTACCTTAAAAAACAATACTTTTTTTTATTTCATTAGAAAATTTTTTACTAAAATGTAGAAATTTCTCGCAACCGTTGAATACGCTTTAGGAATCCACTAAGCAGCAGGACGGGCATTGCATATTATGGGTTAAACAGCACATTGAAAAATAATTTTAAACTTTTTTTAGCTAATAAAAATTTAATGGCCTTTACCCTTTTAGTTCAATACTGATACTAGTTTTTTTTTTCCGAATGTTTTAAAATTTTGGGTGCATCTTTGGGAAACCCCAACCAAAAAATGTTAAATTAGACAAAGTTTGTATTTTTTGAAAATATTAAAAGGGTTTTAAATATTGTTTTTTTTTCTTTTTTTTTTTCTTCCTGAAGCCCTTTCCTACCGGAGGCAGCGCAGTCTCCCTTTTTTCCCAATCTCCCATTGTTTTTTTCCAAACCTTCCATTAGTCTTGTTCCTTCTCCTTTGTATTCCAGACTGGTTGGTTGATATATTCCCGGGCTCATTTTCGGTTTCCCCCAAAAGCCTATCTTTGTGATTTTAAAGCTTCCTTCCCCAGTATGTGGTAGGTGTTTTTTCCCCCCCTCGCCCTTCTGCAACTCGGGGCCCCTTTATGAGCCTATCTTGTGAAGGTGCCCCTTAGGTTTCGTGCCCTGTTAGCAACCCTACTTAATAACTTTTGGGGGTCTTTTTTTATTTGTCTGAGTAGTTTTTCCTTGTTCTTTTATGGGCCCCTTAAGAATCCTTTCCATGTCTTATTCTACCGAGGGTTTTTCCAGTATTCCTTGTGTTTGTTTCGGATCCATTCCCTGGGTTCCCTCGTGCGGGGTTTTTGGCCCCAAGGGCAGGTTCTGGTCCCAAAATATTTTTTTTCTTGCCTTCTATTCCCGAATGTCCTTTGGGGGGTTACCCTGTTTGCCTCCCCCGGGCCTCCCGTTCTTTTTGGGATTCCCCCGTCACGGACTCACTTGGGGGGTTTTAGTGCCCTAGTGACGGGTTTTTTTTTTAAATTACAAAAAATTCATTAATACTGCCACTTTTTGTCAATTTTTTGGGTTTTATTTTCCCCTAAACGTCATTTAGATTAATATCTTTTTCAAATGGATAAATTTAAATTGTTGTAACGGTTCATTTTTTAAAATTTTTTTTGGGTATACACGCCAAAAAAA